>PVIC010012251.1:12574-40101 GCA_004025085.1 Thryonomys swinderianus | reverse complement strand
GCCGCGAACTCAGCAATCCTCCTGTCTCTGCCTCCCGAGTGCTGGGATGACAGGCGTGAGCCACCACGTCCGGCATTATCTTGATGCTTATTTTTTGCCATTACCCTGCCCACCCTTCAGCCCCTCTACCCCCTGTATACATAAGTTTTGTTTCTCTTTTTTCCTTTTAAATTTTTTCTTTCTTTTCTTTGCTTTCCCTTCCCCATAGCTCCCATTCATGTTTAAATATTTTCTTCCTATTTTACAAAATGATACATTTTGGACCTCATTTACACTGTTTAGTTTCTCACACTAGAGAAATGTATATCTTATTTATTTCATCTATGAATAAGGCCTCAGTGTGCATCCATTTAGCTATAAATGTCTCTAATTTTTTTTTTTTTTGAGACAGGGTCTCGCTTTGTAGTTCAGGCTGGCCCTGAGCTCACTATGGTGCCCAGGCAAGCCGCCGCGAACTCAGCAATCCTATCTCTGCCTCCCAAGTGCTGGGATTACAGGCGTGAGCCACCACGCCCGGCATTGTGGTATGCGGTGTTGATCGTTGGTGGGCGTGAGTCTCCACGCCCAGCATTATATGTGGTTACCGGGGATCGAACTCAGGACCTTGTGCTTGCGAGGCAGGCGCCGGAACCACTGAGCTAACCCTCCGGCCCTAAATGTCTCTAATTTATCAATCTTTATGGCTAAGTAATATTCTATTTTATTTTAAAAACACATCTTCTTTACCTAGACTCCAGTTAATGGGTATTTGGGCTGTTTCTAAGATTTAAGTATTATAAACTGTGCTGCTATAAACATGGGTGTGCATATGTCACTATGGTATGATGATTTTAATTCTTTCATAAATATACCTAGCAGGGAAATAGCAAGGTCAAATGGAACCTCCAATTGTAGTTTTTTGGAGAATCTCCACACTTATCTCCACAGTGGTTGCACCAGTGTACATTACCACCAGAAGTAAAGAGTTCCTTTCTCCCCACAGCCCCACCAACATTTCTTAATGGTTGATTTCATGATAGCAGCCATTCTTTATGGAATGAGATGGAATCTTAGTGTTGTTCTCATCTGTATCTCTCTCTAACTAAACATTTCATAAATGTATTTGCTGCTTTTACTTCATCTGAAAGTGTCTGTTCATTTCAGATGCTTATTTTGATGAAACGCTCAGAGTGACTCTTTTCTTGAGATCCCTTCCAGTAAAGATGACACTGGAGACGAATCCTGTCACCAAGTGGAGAAGATAAAGGTCACTCCAAGAAATTCTAAGCTAAGGAATAGGAGGAACCTTGGAGACTCTTGATCCAGCCATGCTTGAAGTCAACATCATGTAGTTTTCCATTATATTCCATTATTGAACTCCATGAATTCCCACTTTCATAACTTTGACTTGAATTACTAAGTTTACACAACTTATATCAGAATGTTTCCTTCCTCTCCTTCATATAAGAGTAATGATAAGAGTTTTTCCTTTTTAATTAGCTGAACAGCCTTCTTCCTCTTTTGAGACAGGGTCTCGCTTTGTAGTTCAGGCTGGCCCTGAACTCACTATGTAGCCCAGGCAAACCTCGAACTCAGCAATCTTCCTGTGTCTGCCTCCCAAGAGCTGGGATTACACGTGAGCCACCACAGCTGGCAACAGTCTTCTCTTATAAAAACAAATGTTTTTTTCTTGAACTTGGCAGGAAGACAGTGCTAGCCCAGAACGTTGTATTCTGATGGATCGGAAATGTCTATAATTAAGTACATGACACTGTCTTTGGTGACATCTTAAAGGTTGACCCAATTAGTAATGATAACTCCCACTAGCACCAAGGCAAACCACCCAGTCCAAGTATCCCCACTGTGTTTCTTTGACTCAAAGTATAATCCCACTAGGCCATGAGTTCATGAGAGCAGAATCAACACTTACTTTAATAACCACTATATATTTAGTTTTACTAGGAAAACAGTTGTCACTTACCCAGCACTCATGTGACAGGTCTTACCATACAATTTTACCTATATTAATCATGTAATCATCACACCCTCCTACTGGGGACTATGACTGTCCCATTCTATAGATGTGAAACTTAAACTGCAAAAAGATTAAGCAACTTTTCCCAGGCCACCTGAACAGTAAATGATAGAAACAAAATTTTAACCCAAAGATTCTGAATCCTGAGTTTATGTTAAATTCTACACAACAGTATAATGACTGTGACATTAAAATTTATCAAAAAATACTTGTCCTCTCAGCCCTGACTGGTAGCTGGGTCCTACATAAAAATCTCCCTCAGGAGACACTACATAGGAAAGAACAGTTTTGTTTTCTTCCAGGAACCTCTGACTCACTTGGAGGAGGTAGCACCTATCATCATCATCATCATCATCATCATCATCATCAGTCAAATACAAAAAAAGTAGAAGTCCAAAATGGTAGTTACTTTGGAAGACAGTAAGATGGCTTCTTAGAAAATTAAATACATTCTTACCATATGATCCAGCAACTACACACTTAGGGTTCTGACCCAAAGGAGATGAAATCTTATATTCACATAAAAATCCTCATGTAAACGTTTGTAGCAACTCTATTTATGATGCCCCAAACCTATAAGCAACCAAAATGTCCTTCAGCAAGTGGCTCTCCACACAAACTGTGTTTTATCCAGGCAGTGGAATATTAGTCAGCACTGAGAAGGAATTACCTACCAAGCCATTAAAAGGCACAGAGAAAAATTTAATAGCACAATAGTAAATGAAAGAAGCAAATCTAAAAACCAATATACTGCATGCTTCCAAAAACAACATTCAGGGAAAAGCAGAATTAACAGTGGTGACCAGAGAGGAGGAAGAGGGAGGAATAACATAGCACAGAGGATTCTTGGAGCAGTAAAACCACTCTGAATGGCATTTAATGGTGAATATGTCTTTATACATTTAGCCAATAATGGTAATGTAATGATAATAATGTCGCTTTATCAACTGTAATAAATGCATCACTCTGCAGGGAGATGTTGACAGTGAAAAATCACGGATATATTGGGCCAGTGGACATATGGGAATTCCATACCTTCCTCTCAATATTGCTGTGACCTTGAAACTACCCTTCAAAACCATTCTTTAAAGCAACAAAACATGGATTTCCGGGAAGATGGCAGAGTGGTAAACAGCAGCCAAACAGCATTCTTGAGATTCAGAATCCAGATACTGGATTATAACAACTCAGGGCAGAAAAGAAGGAGGGAGGTGGATCCCTAGGATGCAGGAAGCATCTGAAGGAAGAATTGGAGCCCAGACAGAAGTGAGGAGATGAAGTCAGCACAGTGAAATGAAGTGGCAAATGTTCTTCCTCCCTGACTCCCAGCTTGCAGCATGAGAGGGGGTGCTATGGAGACACAGGGAAGGTGAGTGACTCCCTGGCCCTCTGGAGAGAAATGCACCAGTGTAGCAGAGCCATGGTAGCTGTGAGAGACTCCAGTCCAAGTCTCCCCCAGAGAGAACGCTTGGCCACACACCATGCTAGGGAGGAACCAACTGAACCTAGGACTCAGAGCAGCCTTGGGACAGCTTTGTCTCAGGCCCCCAGTGCCTGGGTGAGGTGACCAGAGCCAGGGAGCTGAAGTCAGGCTGGCAAGAGATAGCAGAGTACTGCAGGACAAATAACTCAGGCCCAGCCCCATGACCAGAGGCCAGGGTTGGCCTGAACTGTGGAGCTCAAGGCATCGAATCAGCATCGTGCCTCATTCCTGCTGCAGGCTTGCTGGAATCATCCAGTGCGGATCTGGGCTCTGTCTGCCTCCTCTGTCCACCAGACACAAGGCGGATGCCCCACCTTGGATACTACCACAGAACTATAGACCCTGGAAGACAACCATGGGTTTGAAGTCCCAGAGAAATTTTTCTTTTCTCTCTTTGCTTTTACTTTTGTTGTGGTTGTTGTTGTTGTTGTCATTCCTTGATTTATTTTTTGTTTGTTTCTGTGAGTGTCGTTTTCTGGTTTTATTTTGTTTAGTTCTTGTTTTTATTTTTATTTTTATTTTTCCTTCTTTCTCCTCTGTCTTCTGAACCAGTTTCCCAAAGCCTGGTTAATCTTCCTTTGTCCTTTAGCCTTGCTTCTAATCTCTTTCTCTTCTTTTATTTCTCTGGGTTTTTTTTTTCCTTTTATCCTTTTAAAATTTTCTCCCAAGGGTAAAACTGCTCTGTTGAGGGGATACTTACTGTATATAATTTTCTGATTTGTTTTAGATTTTGTCATATAACTACAAATCTTATATCTATGATTAAAAGTGAAAGATTAAGTTACTACAATTTGTCATTTTCTAGACCATGATGCTACTGCTATTACTGATTGCACTACTTTAGCCAAAGTGACATAGTTATGATCATTTGTTTTTCCTCATATGCCAAATTGAGATTGCATTTCACAAACAACACCATAGTCCAGCATCAGGGAAATGAGTGCTGGGCCAAATAGGCAGCAACTTCTTGTTCCTAATAAATTGATAAGGCAGGATCTTATGACACAATCAAAAGCCAGCTACACCTAGCAGACATCTCTGAAAAGTAGTCATTTCCTCAGGAGATCTCGGTACTAGAAACAAAGCTATCTATCATAACTACCAACACAAAAAACAGATTTTTTAAAATATAAAATGAGAAGACATGGAACCAAAATGCAATCCCAGGCCTCCAGGTCGCCCAAGGCTAATCCAGGAGGCATTGAGGTGGAAAAAATCCAAAGCCACCCGGCAGAACTTTCTGGAATGGTAACAGTAGAAGTAACAAAGCAGATGAATGAGGCTCTAGAAAAACAATCAAATAATTTCACAGATAATCAAAGAGAGGATGGACATGGTTAGTGAATTTAAAATAGATACAGATTTTTAAAAAACAGAGGAGCTTAGGAAAGTGATGGAAACCATGAATGTCCAACCTAGGAAAGAACTGAACCCCATGAAGCAGCTTCAGACAAATATCCAGGGGATTCAAAATTTTACTGCAAGTACATATCGCCACATCCAATGTGAGGACAGAATATCAGACCCAGAAGACAGGTCGATCATCAAATGAAAGACTTCTTGAGATAATAATAATGACAACCAATACCAAATTTTAAAATCTTTTCAGAACTCAGTCTCCTCCCTATGCCAGGTTGTGGCAGTGGCACCCACGTAAGGCCTGCGGGCAGCTACAGTCATGCTGCCTCACAGAGAATCTGAAGCCAAATCGAGGAAGTTCACATTTTCAGAAAGGTGAGGCATCTGGCCATTTCCTGCGCCAGAGACTATCCCTGCTGGCCGGGAGAAGAGGTGAGCTCTGGTCCCTCACCCTGTGCCTCAGAAGCACGAAGCAGCCCCAGCCCTCTCACCCGCACTGTGCCAGCAGCCTGAGTTGCACAGCAGCTTTCTGCTCGGGGCTGAGGTCCGAGCAGCCTCTGAGGACATGCAGCGTGGCAGCCCAGGCCCTCGGGGCGATGCCTCTTCCAAAGAAGGCTGCCGGCAAGTGACAGAGCAGGTTCCCCACGATATCCACGACATACTCATCTGCGATGGAATTGTCCTGAAAACAACATGGGAAGCTGATGACAGAGGCAGCAGGGCTCAAGGACATGATTCCTTAAAAGTACTTTCTGCTCCAAACTTCATGAAGATTCCCTGTGGCCCTGTGGGCCACAGAGGCAGGTCCGGTGATGGTCCCCGGGGAGACAGATGGAAAAGTGTGAGGAAACTAGCTGGGTGCATCCCAGGCACTCAGTAGATGAGGGCCGTTGTTGTCCCAGATCTTGGGACTCCATAGTTCAACAAGCATCATAACAATAGTGCAACATTAAAAACAGCACTTCCGAGTTTGTAAAGGTCTTGAAAGCCTTCAAACTTTTCTCAAAATGGCAAGAGTAGCTTAGATTTCCTGTGTATTTGCTGTGTTCCAGTTTTCAGTTACGTGTCTGCAGGTCTTGATCCATTTAATGACCTTAACTGTCAGAGGTCAGCGACTGTACGACCCACCTTTTAACAACAGCCCCCAGGCAGCCTTGGGACCTGTTTAAACCACACCTTGCCTCCCTTAAGTCCTCCAGCACTCTAGGGGGCGCCCGCCTTACAGATATGAAGGCTGAGGCTCAGGAACGAAAGTGACATTCCCAAAGCCTCATAACTAATTGTGGCATGCCTGGAACTCATGCTCTATACATGCTTTCTTCCCAGCCCTCCGGGGTGGTCTCCCCTCATTCAGGTCAGGGACAGGAGTCTACAGAACCAATAGTCAAAATGGCTCCTAACAGTGATTTTAGAGCCACAAATCAGATTTCTTGCCATTACAGCAGGCTCAAGATCCCAGCCAGTTCCCCTCCCAGGATCCCAAAATGGCCACAGGCCTGCCCCCCCCCCCCCCGCCGGCCCACCCAAGGGAAGGGACATCAGTGAGAATATCACTTATAAAATTTCCTTACCAGGCACTGCTGCACCTTCCTGAGGACCAAACTCTTTTTGTGAGAGTCTAAAACCAAGGAGTCCAGCTCATTCTTCCCCAGGCTGATCAGAAAGGGAACACACCAGGAGGCCGGGACTGAGGCCAGGAAGTGAGCTCTGGAGAGAGAAAGGGAGATGAGAATAGGCAGAGTGGCTGTTTGCCTCTGTTCCTGAGATAAGGTCCGCATGCACAAGAGCCCCTCACAGGAAGGATTCAAATGCTTGGAATGTCTGTTCTCCCCAGGGACGCTGTGGCACCCTGTAGCCCACAGCAAGCTTCCCACTCCATGCTCCTCTTCTAGGGGAGGGAAACAAACTTCCCACGATGCTTCTTTTCTCAAGCCAGGAAACAGATTTCCCAAAATGCTCCTCTTCTATGCCTCAGAGACACAGATAGGAGACTGGATCCTCAATAAATATACTGACTAATGGAATGATTGAAGGAAGATGAAGAGAAAAAAGAAATAGAATAAAATGGAAAGTGCAGAATAAGGGCCAGAGAGTGGCAAGAGTAAGACAAATGACTCCCAATTCTGTCTTCTAGTCCAGAGTTTTCCCCTAAGCTTTTGACCATAATTCTGATGGGGTTGGGGGAGAACCTTAGATATTACAATGATTTTTCTCTCATTAAAGCCCAATACTACTCAGTAAAATATTTTTCCTAGTATATAATTTCTCTTATCAGGATAAAAACCAAAGTTTTCTGCTTGGAAGGCAAAAACAAAATAAAGGTTGAGAAAGACTGTTCAAGACCCACAGGGCCTGTTCACCTCCTGCCTGAGCCAATCTGAATCAGGTTCTGTCACTTGCAACCAAATATCAGTTTGGTATTATAACTGACTTAATGTTTGTTCCCCTCCCCAAAGATTATAAGGGAAAAATTTACCTACCTCTCCAAACTAGCCACAGTTAATATGCAGTATATTTTTTAATGAATTAAGACTATAACAAGAAGGTGAAATGAAATGAAGAAGTAGAAAGAAGAAAAGCAGTGTCCTGACCCTGTCCGAGAAATCCTACTTCTGCATCCCCGCTGCACCCATCAGGCCCGATTCTCCTATCAGTCATCCTCAGGGGCCAAGCATGTGACACCTGCCTCACTGGCAACCACTTTGGCACGAGGTGCTTTGCCTTTGGTTTTTAAATAAAAGGAAAAGAGTTTGAAAATCTGTGTGTGTCTCAGAATGTAATTCCTAGCTCTTGAGAGCTTTGCTGCATGAGGCCTTCTCCACCCTGCCTCTGAACCCTCCACAGAGCACAAGGGTAGAGAGTTGCTCACTCAGCTGACCCCACCCATCTTACTGCCGAGCCAGAAAAGGGCGGCCGCGATCACTTACGGGAGTGTAGCCAAGAGGAACGGCGGTATAGTTGCCCTGGAAACGTCCCAGTATTTCCACGCCAGGCAGTTAACCTGGAAGAGTAGTTGTTCTAGGAATGTCATCCAGTAATAACCAGAGCAAACACAGAATGTGCTCTGTGTGCTAAGCTCTGTTCTAAGCACTTTCTAGATGCTCATCTATGTATAAAACACTGTGTTGTGCGTGGTGCTACTTGTGCTCTCCTGACAGATAAGGAAATAGAGCTGATAAAAAGATAAACACAAAACTGATCACTGACTGTGATCATGTGTGCCACAGTTTTGCTTATAATCATAAGAAAGTGAGACACAACCTGGACATGCAGCCTAGGGAATTAGTTAAGTAAATTACAACATTTCCATACAATACTATGCAGTGGATAGTATAAACTCATTTATATTTGTTACACTACACAAAAATAAGTTTATACACTTAAAAAGAAAAATCCCTAAGTTTTCTCTCTACTGTCTTTTTCCCTTTTCCGCCTCAGGACTACTGACACTGGACCAAGTGACTCTATTGTGAAGGTTGTTCAGTCCGTTACAGGACACTGAACAGCATCCCTGCCTCCACCCACTAGATGGCAGTAGCATCTACCCACACCCATACCCCAGTTGTGACAACCAAATGTCTCTCTCCAAAAGGCCTCCAGGAACAAAATAGTTCCCTGTTGAGAACCACTGCTCTAGGGAAATTGGGGGGAAATTTACTTCTTCTGCACTTTTTTTTTTTTTTTTAGACAGGGTCTCGCTTTGTAGTTCAGGCTGGCTCTGAGCTCACTATGTAGCCCAGGCAAGCCTCGAACTCAGCAATCCTCCTGCCTCTGCCTCCCGAGTGCTGGGATTACAGGCGTGAGCCACCACGCCCGGCAACACTATTTTATTTTATATAATAATTATGTATTTTCAGTAAAATGTCAATAATGCAGACAAATTTTCAAATTAACTGGTATTTGGAGGTTCCTATCACTGGCCATCGAAGCAGGATCTTGCTGGAGAAACAACTCTGACTCCAACATGTAGGTTCTCTCCCAAATTGGTCTGACCTCCATTCATTTATTCAGCTATTGATTTCCCTGCCCTGGCAGGATTTTTACAGTAGTTTGATCATTCTCACCAGGGAGCTAATTAGAAATGCAAATCCTCCCATCCAGCTTGTGGCCCTGTGGCAAAGAGCTTGCTTAGCATGGCCAGAGCCCTGGGTTCAGCCCACTTCCACCCCCTGCTATAAAAAGAAGAAAGAAATGGAAACTCTCCAGCCACACCCCAGGCCCAATTTATGGTAAACTAAGACTGGGACCCACAATCTGCAGTTTTTATTTGTTGTGCTGTTTGCCATGCTGGGTAAAGAACCTTGTCTACTAAGTCCAGCACGTACTATAGGAGAGCTCTACCCCAAGCAACACCCAGGCCCCCTATCTGGTTTAATAAGCCTTCCAGGCAATGCTGATACAAGCTTAAATTTGAGAAGCATTTACAGAATAATCCAAGGAAATAATCCAATTACTGCAGTCTATTAAAACTTTGCATATCTTTTAACTTCTTTCTGTTATTTTTTTCTGCATTTGGAACACTTTATTAGTTAAGACAATTCATCCCTTTTTTTAATTCTGCCAACTTCTTTCAAATATACCCTAAGAAAACATCATCCAATATGTGTTTCTCTAACTTTATATCAGATATTGTGTCTTTCTTCTTTGCTCCACCCTACAAAAAACATAGAGCGTTTGAAAATGCTAAAATAAATAAATTGTGGCCTATTTTCTTAGCTCTTTTGTATCCTACACTAAAATATTTTATAGCTGTAGAGGTTGGAAACATAATTTTACTTTTTTTCTGTATGTGATTGCCTGCCTACTATACGTGAACTAAAGTAAAGTGTTTGTTGTCCCCAGGATAGGGGGTTGATGTTGTCAGGAAGTATAAAAACACCAAAACAATTAACTTCAGTAAATGCACACTAAAGTATTACACATTCAGCATATTTAGCATTTATCAAGCAGAGAAAAAGAGTAAGTACTAACCTATATTTGGCTACTTTCTCTTCAAGACAACTACTCACCATTTTTCAAACCATTACTATTGGGTAGGTTTTATTGGGAGAAAAAGATTTATAAATTATGAGTTTCCTCACCCAAAACCAAACATGAGTGAGCACTTAGTGATGTGTGTTACAGAAGATGTCGGCTGGAAGCAAAGTCAGGAGCCACTAACATCTGATAATTTCATCTAATAAATTTAACTGGATTTTCCTTTCTTATTATGTTTAACCACCAATTTTCATTTTCCTCAGATATTAGGAGAAAAACCACTAGATTCTAAAGACAGGTTCATACCTGTTGAACTTAGGTTAAGCAACAATCAGGGGGAACCACTTCACTGATTGGGCAAGGAAATTTCTAGAGATTCAAAACATTATGAAATAAGCTGCTTTTAAAAAAAACATTTTACAGAGGAGGATCTTTTAAAATGGTAGAATATAAAAGATCTTTCCTGAGCATTTGATGGCAAAATCCAGGTCTGGCTAAGCTAACTGCACCGCACGCCAGTTTCCTAGGTCCTGAGAGGGCCCTTGGTAGACTAAGTCAAGACCAAGGGGAGCCCTGAGCTAATGAGAGCACTCCACAGCCTGAGTTTTCCCGGTCCTCCCCAGTGTTGGGCCCTCCTCTGGCAACCATAGGCCAGTCCCAACAGCCAGTACAGGTTCCGCCAAACCCCTCCCACCACTTGTGCTGTATAACACCCTACACTGCATTCATTCAATGGAAGCTTTCCAGAAGCTTTCCAGAAACCTCCCCAGAGTCTGGTGTGCGTGTGCAGCCTCTGCAACAACTGGCGCCCAAACGTGGGGCCCTCAGGTACTTCCTTGCCTCGCCTCCCAGGTGAGTGCACCCACCTTCGTGAGTAATTCCTCCTCCCTCAGGCCACTTAACGCCTTCTTTTCACCGACCTCACTTCTGAGTCCCAACCATAATGGGAAATATCCTCTACTCCTCTTCACAATTCCAAGATGGTGCCTGTACCCCATCTCTTCCGGCCAACACAGGGGCCCAGCCCCAAGATGGTGCTGGCGCCTCTTCCCCTCCTGCCCATGCCCAGGCACTGCTCCCTGATGGATCTCCAGCCCCTCCTCCCGCTCCGCCCCTTAAACAGCCCTGCCTCTATGCTCAGCTTCCGCATTCCGCACCACACTCTTCTGAGGTACTTCCCACACCGTGGCGGCCTCCTGTGTGCAGTCCTCACCTTACTCTCCCCCTACTCTGCTACCCCCACCCTACGTGTCCTACTCCTCTACCAACTCCTTTACCCAGCTGCCATCGCCACAATCCCTTCGCTGTCCAACCCCGACTCCGACAAGGATGATCCTCATTATCTGCTTTCTCTGGGAGGAGTTATAATAGGCATAATTTGGAAAACCTCCCAATGCACTAACCGCCACTATGACCAAACCCATAAAAAATGACATGTTGTTGGCAGAGGCCACTGGGCTAAACAGAACGGAGGAGATGATGGTGACATCCAGGTCTGGCTGAGCCAACTGCACCACACACCAATCTCCTGGGTTCTGAGAGAGCCCTTGGCCCTCGGTAGACTAATTCAAGACCAAAGCAAGCCCTGAGCTAATGAGAGCACTCCACAGCCGGAGACTGTCCGTCCTCCCCAGTGTTGGGCCCTCCTCTGGTGACCATAGAACAATCCCAACAGCCACTGAGCTACAGGTCCCGTCAAACCCCTCCCACCCGCCTGTGCTGTATAACACCCTAAGCTACATTCATTAGAGGGAAGCTTTCCAGAAACCTCCTCAGAGTGTGGTACGCGTGTGTGACTATGAGGCTCACCCTAACATGTGCAGCACCGCAATGACAGCAAGCATTAATAAAATTATCTCTGTGAAAGCTTAACAAGGGGCTGACACTGAATGGAGAAAAATAAATGTGCCTTTAGTAACCAGAAAACTTGTGAGCCATTCTTAGTCTATTTTAAGCATCTCTTATTAAAACCTGCGGTTCAGTGAATGTTAAGACTGTGTCTTTGATGCCGTCTTTGCACCACCTTCTTTGCATAAGAAGGAGCTGAAATGATGTTCTTCTTGTTTCCTTTTAACCATCTGCACTTGATCTTAGCCAAAAGGCCGAGAAGCGATTCCTTTTAACCATCTGTACCAGATGTCTTACAACAGGGTGGTAGAGGAAGGCTTTGCACCCACGGGCAGGGTGCTAGCTGTACTGTGAGGGTCTTCCATGTCCCAGACTCCCAGGACATGTTGCCAGGCTTCTTTCTCCAAAAGCACCACGCTTCTGAAAAAGTAATAGTTCACGTGCAACTCCAGTCACATAGCTCTCACTTTCACAGATTCTCGACTATATACAGGATAAACTATTTTCGTTCGTCCCTGCAGTCTGAGTACCCTAGGGCAGTGGCTGGCAATGGGGTGCAGCATGGACAGCGTGGTGCTCCCCACTGCCAGCTCGGCTTCTGCAGAAACAGCATCTGGACCAATACTGCATTTGATCACCGTGCAAGTTCCTTCAGAGGCAAATTAGTCAATTCTCCCATTATGCTCCACTGATTATGGATTTTTGCACAACCTTGTATCGAAAGCATGGTTAGAATGTCAAAGATAAAACTCTGGAAGGAATTCTATGAGAACATCAACCAAAGAGCCACGTAGAGCAAGTCAAGGGAGATGGAGCCCACAAGTGCCAGGTCCAAACAGCTTCAGCCCCAAAATCAAAAGAGCAAGGGCTGCAAGTGCCAGCAACTGCGATGTGTGGAAAACCGGCTCACCATGTTTAAGGAGCTGTTTTCTCAGATAAGTGTCTGTAGATAAGGCACAGAAAATGTCACGAATAGTCTTTTTAAAGATAAAATAAGTAATCATCATAACAACTGGAAGCCATAGTCTTTGTACATCTTGGTTGCTTGTTATGAGGTCAGATTCGGGGGCACAGGTGCCCATTAGTGCATCAGAATCTGTGAACTGTAAGCTTTTGGTGGGTACAAAGTCCCTTAGGCTAACAAGATCTGAAACACCTAAAATTCTAGACATCAGAAATTTTGACACGGTGATTCCAAGCCTCCAATCACAGCCCTGAATTAGTCAAAAGTTGAGTTCGGACATTTCCAATATGTGAATTTTCTTTCTCTTTCAAATTGTCACTCATGTCATTAGCCAAAATGAAGAGTAATACCAACACTGAATTTCCAAATATCAAAATAAAACAGAAGATAACCGAAACCGTATTCTGAAACTTGCTTTGATCTGTGAACTCTACCACAGCCCTGGGAAGTAAAAGCATTATCCGTGTAAGAAATACAAACAGCGGCCCTGTCAGCACGCAGGGCAGCAAGACAGGTCTGCACTGCTGGAGCTCCTGAGAGGCACGGTTAGAACATCCACCAAAGCTCAGGGAATCTTCTGCAATGTTTTTTCACAGAGGTGGCCACTCCGTGTTGGTAACCAGCCAACTCCCACTCAGGAGGAGCGAGAGGAGGCGCAACCCCAGCATTAGTCCATCTGCAGTATAATCACACCCAGGTGAAGGTAAGCAGGTCTGAGACCTCCACTAGGAGACCCCGTCCCAGGAGGGCTGGTCTCCAGTCCAGACAAACTCATTTCTCCTGTGACTGTCTCGCACCAGTACACCAGGGCTCCCTCCAGATAAGAACGGAGCCCTTTCACTGCATTAATCACAATGCCATGCCCAGTAAGGCCATCATCCCTAATCATCACAGGCCTTCCAGACACCAAGGTGTTTCGAGAAGGGTCTTGAAGTCAGAACAGTAAAGTCCATTTTCATTGCAAAAGGACATTTCCCGTTCCAAAGTGGAGAAATGAGAAAAGTGACAGTCATTCTCCCAAAGTGTTATTAAACTGATCCCACCCAAAATCCCCACCGAGGCAAGGATGCCCAGCATGGGGCAGCCATGCTCCTGGGGCCGGATCCACGCACCCACAGCTCCTCCTCCAGAATGCCCCCCACCGCCCCCTCCAAGTATCACAAAGGATTTAAAGGCCAGAGGTTCTGGGCATTGAGGAAAGAACTCACTGCTGGGAAATTGGAATCTGGGTCTGAATCACGATGCCAGAGTGGAGAGGACAACCCAGGTATCCAACACCTCCCTCTCAGGATTCTCTTACAGCCAACACTATCCCCAAGGGTTGTTTTTTTTTTTCCACTAACTTGGCTACTCTCAAAAGTCAATTACCGCCTCTAGTCTCCCCAGAGGGCTAATGCATCTCTGGGACCACTTAGAAAATAAAAAGGAAAGAAAATGCTCTCTAGAGAATTGTTCCTGTTCTCAGCAACACTTGGAAAGCACCGAAACATTAGGTGAGAGGTGACCTTCAGCCCAGGAGGACACACTACAAACATGCAGAAGGGTAACCCTTACACATGTTTAGGGTTCACATGTGACTGTGGAAAAACCAACTTGTTCAAACTCTGGCTATAGTGAGGTAGACACTTGGAGATTTTAAAAAGAAATCGGAAGAAAATGTGTTCAATACTTGGTGTTATCACTTGAATCTGAATGATTCTGGCATAGATATCTTCAGAGACCACAGTCAACCCAGGCCCAAGGAGTGGGGGAGAGACAGATTTAGAAGCAGGAAAAAGCTTCGCTGGTACCTGATCCAGTGAAAGCAGAGAGAGATTGTTCTGAAAATACCGGAAATGGGCCAGGAAGGAGTTGGCATCCATGGCATCAATGTGGGAGCACGTCACGCCTTTGACCAGCTGCCCAACACTAGGAAGGAGGAGAAGGAGAAGGTGGGTGGAGAGATGTCAGGTACAGATAGGGCTGTTCAGCTCCCTCCAGACGCACCTCACCCAGACTTAATTCTCCTACCTCAGAAGTCCCTCAGGCCGTCCGGTCACCTTTGCCAGAAGCTCATACAGAAACAAGGCCTGAGGGAAGAGAAAGATTGACAGTCCAGATGGAGCCCTCCCAGAGGCCCCTGAGGCAGGCACCCTATTATCCCATTTTACATATGGGGAAACAGGTGCACAGGGCATGTTACTAACCCAGGACCAAGCTCCGGCTAAGTGGCCATGAGGATTGGAACTGGTGTCACAGCAGAGCTAGTGTTCTTGCTGAGCCATGGGTCTCCGCATCCCCTGTCTGCAGCCCACCTGCAAGTCATGCACAGGAGGCCTTCCAAAGCCACAGCAGTTGAACAGGCTGGGATGGAAGTGCCATCCATTAGGGCGGCCTGCTGCACCGTGTTCCTGCAAACGCTCCCTGATGAGCACTCCAAGAGAACAATACACAGTCGGCTAGGGACCCATTTGTTTTAAGAAGCATAATTTTACAGAATACCTAACTTGCAGATACGATCAAGTGAGACATTCATCTATTTTATAGACTTTGAAACTTGGAGCATAATTCCCCAAACAGAGTGAATTATGAGTGAGCACCAGACAGAAACTTCTGTCACAGGGCAGCTGGGGCCTGCTGAGGCCTTCCAATATCGAAGAGGCCGGGCGAGAGCAGCAGGGGTGGAGCGAAGCCCTGGGCACTCAGTGAGGGGCCTTGAAGATTTCCTAGGGCCCGAGGTCAGATGCAAGGATCTTCTCTAGATGGTCCCTATCTCAGGAAGTGGCAGGTCCATTAACCCAACCGCTGGACAAAACATCTTGAAGTCACGGGTGGCGGGGTCTATTTTCCAAAGTAAAATAACCTACTCCTGCCACTGATTTAGCAGTGGTTTGTCACACAGCAATCAAACGCTGTGATATCATCCAGCCACGTGAGAGGTCCGAGCAAGACTCCCTGGAAAAGAGAGGGCTTTTAAAATTTTTTTTGGTCTGTTTCATTTGTATCTGCATTTCCAGAACCATGACCAAGACTGGACATGGGTTACTAGGTACTCCATAAAGATCTGAAGAGAGAACAAAATGAAAGCGGGCGAGCCAGACCGGAAGTTGGTCTGGGTGGCACATTCTCCCCACGCCATCCCTGTGCCACCGGCAGTGTTTAATAATGTGTGGTGTGACCACTAACATCTCTAGCACACTGTGCGTGGCCAGGTGGCACGACTCAGCAGTCCTCACCAGAAGTTATCCCCACTTTGCCCATGAGAAAGCTTCCCCAAAGCTAATAAATAAACAGGAGCTAGAATTCATGCTGGGTCTCGTCCAACTTCTTTACACTGAGCTGTAGGCCTCCTGGGGTGAATCATACAGAAAGGAAAAATGTTATTATGAAATCAAGCCTAAAACAGAGCACTCCCAGAAGACAGAAATACAAGGTGGGTCCACGTGGATCCTGCTGCTACCTGGCTCCTCCGCAGCTCCTTTCCCCTCAGGACTGTAGTGTTGAGTCCGAGCTCTCTCCGCAAGTCAAACAGAGACACTTCCTTAAAGAAAGGCCCCTGCAGCTCCAAGATGCTTAGGGCGCTGTCTCCTGCTTCGCTCAGCTGTGTGCAGTGAGAGGAAACAACCGTGAGGACTTGTCAAAGCTGCGTGGATGAGAACTAGAGACTGCTCTGTGGGCAATAAACATCAAGGCCACTTAACAACTCCTGGAGGGCAAGACTCAGTGTTCTCACGCTGAGGTGGGGACACTAGGACTTAAAAAGCAATTGGTTGAAAGCCAATAAATGAGATTGGAAAGAATTTACGTCTGTGTGATTCAAAAACCCACACTACTGTAACTGGACCTGCTCCAGCCCATCCACAAGAGCTGACACATAGGCTAAGGCCCTGGGCCTTGATTTCTTAGCGGCTTTTGCAAGTGGACACAGCGGGCTCAATAGGACACAGTGCCTAAAAGTTCCTCTGCTGAGCATGAGCGGCACACAGCCGTGATTTGGACCCCAGAAGGGGCTGCACAGAAACACTCTTGAAACTTCAGCTTCACCTTTAGGCTTGAAAAATAAGTTTTTAAAAAGTTATAGGATTAAGAAACCTCTTACAAAAAGCCTTCCATTTGAGACTGGCAGGGAGAAATAGCAGGGTCTGTTTGGGGTGAGCCATAGCAAAGCCAAGGGTAGTGTCTGAGAACAGGGAAAGTGAGCCTTCGGGAGGAGGCATTTGGGGGTTCAGGGCAGTCCTGCACACCAGTGATTGAGAAGATCAAAGCCCCAAGCAATGGCTCGAGTTCCGGCCCATCACAAGCCTCCAACCCCACCAAGTTCTCCATGAGCCCAGGGTGGCCCAGGCCTGGCCCCTCCCCTGACCTTCCTGAGGACTCCGTGCTGCTGGGCAGGTGACAGGTCTGACAGGTGCTGGGAGATGGTGCTTCTCAGGGCCTGCACGAGGTCCTCATGGTCCATGCTGTAGAGGGTCTGGGTCCTGACCCCCGCCAGCAGCACACCCATCTGGTTGACATCATGGAAGGACGGCACCTGGCAGAGATGGCCACAAGGGTAAGGCTTTGGTCTGGCCTTTGGCCTCCCGGACCTCTGGGCCTCTCTGCATATCAGGTGTCAGGACGTGAGGGACACGGTGACCATCGGACACTACTCCCAGACCGTCAGACAAGAAAGTTCCACATGAGGTGTCCCCAAAGACTCACAAGCGGTTGGCTTAGTCCCCAGTGTGGCAGTGTTTACAGGGGGGCTTTGGGGAAGGAACTGGATCACGAGGGCTCTGACTCCATCAATGATTGGCCCATGGATGAGCTCATAGGTCAACAGGCATCTTAGGAGATAGGGCCTCGTTGGCCAGAGCAGGTCACAGGCGCTGTGGCTCTTCCCCCTGGGCTCTTTCTCTTTTGTTCTACTTTCTGTCTGCCCGTATGTGAGCAGCCCCCTCCCTCCCCCGCCCCCAATGCTCTACCATGATGCTCTGTCTCATCTTGGGCCCATAGCAGCCATGAGACCAGCCAGCCATGGATCCAAACTTCTGAAATCAGGGCCAAAGTAAACCTTTCCTCCTCTGAATTGTTCTCTAGTATTTGGTCTCAGCAGGGGGAAAAATAAATACAAAAACACTAACTAATACAGCAATTAAATATAAAAATGTAAGACACAGGTGGGAGGGTTAGCTCAGTGGTTCCGGCGCCTGCCTCACAAGTGCAAGGTCCTGAGTTCAATCCTGGTAACCACATACAATGCTGGGTGTGGTGACTCACACCCACCAGCAATCAATACCACATACCACAGTGCCAGGCGTGTGGCTCACACCTGTCATCCCAGCACTTGGGAGGCAGAGACAAGAGGACTGCTGAGTTTGAGGTTTGCCTGGGCTACATAGTGAGCTCAGAGCCAGCCTGAACTACAAAGCGAGATCCTGTCTCAAAAAAAATGTAAGTCACATGACAAAGGATCTGCTGGAGGAATTACTGTGTCACTCAAGCCCACAACATAAATGTCAAGATGTGATGCCCTTGGAGGCCCAGTGGGCCTAGCAATGATGTGTGTGTGTATTTAAAATAAATTAACTGACATTTAACATTACTTTCATTCTTAGATTAATCTGTTTTATGGAGAAAACCCCCATAAAAGTCCACATTGGAATTCCTGTTTTAAAAAAGAAATCTAAACACCAGGCCAAACAGGGTTCACATTCCCACCCAGGCACAATTAGTAAGAGCTGAACAGGGGCCACCCCTGCGTGGAGCCTGGGCTCCTACTTTACCCATCCCCCCAGATGCCTGTGGCAGCCTGTGTCTCTCATGCCTGTCACCTGACAAAACAGCTTCACGTCCGTGTAGACTCTGTGGAGGAAATAAAGAAATCCTTTAGGGTACCAGTCTGAGCGTGGAGGACACACATGGTCAGAGCTGGACATCCTACCAGAAAGAGTGCTGCTTTCTTTCCCCTCCCTTAGAGTGAAGCTGGTAGACAGTTCGCCATATTATCAGGGGCACAACTTGCTTCTACAAAATGATAATTGAGATGTTTCATTCACTCATTCCTGAAGAATGAATAGTCTCTGTCTCCTTTGAACCTCTTGGCTTCTAGGTCAAGTGTTCTCATCCCTCGGCAGAAATAACTGGACCCTGTGGCAGAGATCAACTACTTTTTCCAGGTCTACTAAAGAACGAAATCATCTCCCTCGGCGTCCTAAAGCTAAGTCCACAGAAATATATCAACATGGGCCTACGGTGCCTCAGGCCAGGCCTAGTAACTCCAAAGGTCTTCAAGGCCTTTGAAATAAAGTCACCATGAGGCCACAGAGAGCATGATGGGTAGGCCAGCCTTGGCCTCAGAAAGGCTGAGCGAGTGGTGACAGCAACCAGGCTGCCCTGGAGAGACAGTGGGGAACTCAGCAAACCAACCCTTGGTTCAACCCCAGCTCTGCCCTTTTACTTGGATTTGGCTGTTTTCTGACTTACCCTGTGCCTCACAGAAATGACCTGAAAATTGATCACAGCACTACTGACCTCAGAGGGGTGCAGGGAAGATTAAATGGTTCATTCACTTGAGCAGAACCAGGCATTCAGTCAATGCTTAATAAATATGTTTTTGTTATCATGTTGGAACTGGTCCTAGTTAAACTGCCACCAGACATTTGGTGGCTATGTGTGTGAAGAGAAAGAACAGAAAACAAAAATGCTTGGGACTCAGGCCTCTGGAGTCTGTGCCTCTCAGCTGGACTCACACAGAGAGACTACCCCCGAGAAAAACTCCAGGAAGAGCTGAGGCTCTTGTTCCAAATGGGGTCTTCTGCCTGAAGCATCCTTTTTTCAAAGCCCAGGACTGAGATAAAGAGTGTCACCCCTGATCCTACACTGGAGTATGTGTTAACAGCCCAAATAATAAGCAAGTCTGCCAGGCATGGTGGGACATGCCTGTATTTCCAGTTATGGGCAGGCTGAGGCAGGAGAATCTCTATGATTTTAAGGCCAGCTTGGGCTACAAAGCAAGACCCTTCCTGAAAAGGAAAGAAAAAAGCAAAAATACCCAGGGATGGTCCCACACAGCGAACAACTCAGTGACAGTTATTATGCAATACACACACTCTACTAGGCCACCTGGTGCTCAAACAACTCTATGTCAGCCAACACACAGAATCAGTCATAATATGCTATCATTACCCCATTTTACAAAGAGTGAAACAGAGGCAAAGTGAAGGTGAGCAATTGTACATCATCACACAATCAGAGAATGGCAAACTGAGGGTTCAAACCCAGAGAGTCCTTCTTGGCGCTATCTTCTCACTCTCCAGTTGCCCTGGCTGCATATGTCCACCACTGACTGACAGACAGAATATCTGTGTCCCCAAATTGTGTATGTTGAAGTCCTAACCCCAATGTGATGGTGTATGGTGGTGGGGCCTTTGGAGGGAATGAGGTTAGATGAGTGAGGAGATAATGGGTGGGTGGGACTGGACCACTAGGCAGCTCATCTTCATGGGGGCCATGTGAGCAAGTGGCAAGATGGTGGCCTCCTGCCAGCCCAAGGAAGAGGCCTCAGGATGAAATTTACTTTGCCAGCACCTTGACCTTGGACTTCCCAGCCTCCAGAACTGTGAGAGCTAAATTTCTGTTGTCCTGGCCACCCAGTCTATGGTGTTTTGTCATAGTAGCCTGTGCTGATGAATACACCAGCCCTTGGGTCTTAGGTACCTAGGAAACCTCAGAGCTCCAACTGACCTTTTCGTGGGCCAAGTACTTGGCAGACAGGATGGTGACCTGGCTTTTTGCCCAACCTGAGACCTGGTTGAGGGTGGAGATGGCGGCATGCACAGCCTCAGGGGACAGAGAGTCCAGCTGACTGGAGCTCAAACCCACCACTGCATCTGACAAGGAGCCCAGGGTCTCGTTAAGGGTCTGGTTTGCTGTGGCGATGTCCAGGAGGTCAGCCTTGAGCTAGGAGGAGAGCAAACTGCAGTGAGCACCGGAGAAGGCAGGGCGGCTCCCTCCCTCACTTGTTTCCTGACACAGGATTCTGCCAGCCCCGGCCCATCACTGCCCAGCCATAGAGAAAGGACAGAACAGGACCCCTGCCACGGCTACACACACCACCTCTCACCCTGGCGTTAATGCGCTGAAAATTCAGTTTGAGTTTCATTTACATATTCATGAGTTATTAAATCAACCTTAAAGCATGGCAAGAAAGAATTTTTCTCCCTTATAACTCCACTAAACTCTTGTAGCATCTATTTTCCTTTTGTGACCTTGAACTCTGTCCTTAAATATAGCTATCTTTCTTTGGGGGGAACTATCTGGAGGATTTTTTTGTGATAATATGTAATCTGAAAAAATAATTCTCAACAACACTAGAAAGTTAAAATTGTTCTGAAAATTCTAGTTCACAGAAATAACGAAGAAAGCTGAGGTATGGTTCAGTGGGACAGCATTTGCCTAAAATGAACAAAGGCCTGGGATTTATGGCTAGCACAGAAAAGGGGGGGTGAAGGCAGAAGAGTGGAGGTAAAACTATGGTTAGCAATTGGGTGTATATCCTTCTAAGTCAGTTTTTACATAGTTGTAATATGAACAATTATCTGGTCTGTAGTTTTCACTTGTGTCTTGCACAGCTGTGAACATTGTAATTATTTTATTGCGATATGCCTGCCCAGTTATAGCCAAGAGCGTCCCCAGCTGCTTCCGATAAGGAAAGTAATAAGCTCTCAACCATCGCCTAACCTCTATACAAAAACCTTGGGGACGGGGGTCATGGGACACCTGAATTTGTGCAAACAATATATTCATATCAGAGAGGCTCCCGCACGACTGTCCCGTGCAACATGGAAATGGCCACCGGGGGGCAGCAGAGCGAAGTAGAAGAAACAACTGAGGGTGCCAAAGTTCCCTCAAATTAGGGTGCCTGTGAAAGGAGGGGCTCCCTAAGCGGTTCTGGACCAGCTGCAGCAACATCACTTGGGAACTTGTGAGGAAAGCAGATTCTCAGGGCTCACCAGAGTTGCTGGAGCAGAGAGTCGCGGCTAGAAGCCAGAATCTACTGGTAACAGTCCTGCACACTGACTCCAGTCCCTGAAAGTTTGAGAGCCGCTAAGCTAGACACTCTAAAGGGATCCCCCACAGCCAGTTCTGTTCCCCTTTCTTCTCAGGCAGGGCTGCCAGGGATCCCCCCTTTGTGGCCATAAAATGTATTTGTTTTCTTATGTGTGGCTTGAGCTTGACTGAAAAGGATTTTCTTGAAAACAGAAACACCTATGAGCAAGAGAGATGACCATGATGTGAATTGTCAAATGTGACTGGGGATTTTAGGATGATCTGTGGAAAACTGCTGTAGAATTACTGATGGCTTTGTCCAATTTTCTTTTAATATCTCTCTTGCAACATCTTAACAACTGAAAAAATCTTGAAGCTGGATGTGGGGATGCATGTCTGGAACCCCACCACTCTGGGAGACTGAGAAGGGAGGATTACAAGTTTGAGCCAGCCTGGGCAACTTAGCAAGACCCTGGCTTACATGTAAAATTAAAAAGAGCTGGGGGTTATAAGCTCAATACAAAAACCCTGAGTTCAATTCCCAGTATAGGCCCCCCCAAAAAATGAAGGGGAGGACCACAGAACTGAGGTCTCATTGGAAGAAGACAGAGATGGAGGAGGGAAGGAAATAAGAGACTGTATTTGCTCATTTGTCCAGAACCTACAAGAGATGCAAATTCAAATGGTACAATATCAGATACATAGCGTTAAGGAAAATGGGCCATCAATGCCCTTTCCGGGGCAGGGAAATGATTATGCGACCACTGTTCTAGACATTGAGGGAAACAGGGTAGCTGACGCATGTAGTGTTGAAAACCAATCTCAACTCCTCCAGTACAGTCAGAACTAGAAATTCTGCAGTTTAAAAGAATGATTCGATAATATTGCCATGAATTTAAAAGCCACAGGTGTGGGAAGAGCAAATTTTGTAGAATTACGTGTAGTATGAGCAAAAAGCTAAGTAGATAAATGAAACCACTGACCTAGGTTCCCAGCCCCACTGTGATGGAGTCACGAGGCGCCGTGACACCCTATATGTCCAGGCTGTGCCCTGATCTGCGAAGGAAACCTCCAGTGGCCCAGCCTACACTGACCTGCAGCCCAGCGCCACCTGGAGGCTGCAGGGCCGCGCCACACTCAGGCTCCCCAGGCCTCCCAAGTCCAGATCTGGGGGGCAGGCATGTGCTCGCCTTGATTTCCAGCCGAGGAAGGAGGATGGTGAGTTTGAGCCCAGCCTGTTCAACTTAGAAGTGAGAGGGACCCTGTCACAACATAAAAAGTAAAAAGGGCTGGAGGTGTATCTAAATGTGAAGCCCCTGCATTCAATCCTCAGTGCCACACAAATAAATAAATACAACAAAAGTGTAAAGAGAGCCCAGGTGGTCCTTATGTATGTCTCATTTGGGCACAGCTGACTTACTTTCTGTCCTCCTATGTTGTTTGTTCTCATCCTCCCATATTCTGCTCATCGGATCCCTTCTTTAATGGCTGGATTTAGACACTGATAAATGCTGCCTGTTCCCTCTCAAAGGCCAGCAAAAGTGTTCTCCCCAATTCTCTGGCTTATAAAACTGAGGCCAGGGGCACAAAGACATGCACTTATTTTTTTTCAGTACTGATGATTGAACACAGGACCTTCACCTCAAGCTACATCCCCAGACTTTTTCTATTGTTTTAAACTTTCAGATGGAGTTTGAGTTGGCTCCAACTCTGGCCCCGACCTCTCAGGGCACTGGCATGACAGGCTCCGCCCGCACCTTCTGAACACCGGCCTGGAAGCCCCGCAGCTGGCTGCACTTGATCATCTGGTGGAGGAGGACTTGGGCCAGCGTGGCATCCAGCAGCTCCAGGTCATCGTAGAAACAAACCAGCAGCCCCAGCCTGTGCAGGAGAATGAGAGATGCTGGGGAGGGCTCCGTCCCTGGTCCCCACCAAGGAGGTCACCAGCACAGTGGCTGCTGCTCACCAAGTGCTGTGCTGAGTCCTTCAACCTGTGCTATCTTAAAACACCTGCCTGACACCTGGGAGCTCTCCTCAGGCCCATTTCACAGAAAGACAAACTGAGACTCAGAGAGATCGTGTGATTTTTCAAGGCAAATAGTAGAACTGAGACTTCTACCTAGATCCTCCCCAACTAACCATCACCCCCCCACACCCCGGGGTGGGTAAAAGCTATAAAGTAAAAGATGGTGTTGAATTGGCTGCGGAGAACTCGCCACTTTTCACAAGGAGATACAGGGCCTGTCTACCCTGAAGGCAAAGTTGCCAGGACACCTTACTCCCTACCTACCCAGAGACACGAAGATTTGAAAGGGAAAAATGAAACACTATC
Source organism: Thryonomys swinderianus (assembly GCA_004025085.1). Lineage (NCBI taxonomy): Eukaryota > Metazoa > Chordata > Mammalia > Rodentia > Thryonomyidae > Thryonomys > Thryonomys swinderianus. Next base: position 16,115 of record PVIC010012251.1, on the reverse strand, counting down.
ACGCAGAGTGTGAAAGCCCAGTTCTGTGATCTCCAGTGAGTTACTCGACTGCTCCACGAGGCACCTGCAGTCTCCAGCATGCTCTGTGCACCTGCATGGGGTGGCCCTGCCTCGCTGAACGCTTACTAAAGGACATGCTCGTGGTAAACACGGTGAGTGAGGCGGTGAAGCGGCTAAGTTAATCGAGAATGGATGCACTGCATGACGAGCGCACTTCGCAGTGGATACGAGTCCTCTGTCATTGCCAGTGTTCTAGAGTTCATATGAAAACGACCCAGCTTCGCAAGGCCAAACCGCCTGGTTGACCACAATCCACCTGGCTCCACCATCTCAGAAAGTTTCAGCTGTATCTGGATATGTGGCAGAAGAGAAACCAGGTCCAGGGAGAGGGTTTGAAAATAGCCCTGATAAGAAAGAGAGACCTGTTTACCCCTGGAAAGAAAGAAAACACTCAGAGGGAGTGAAGGAGGAAGATCAACTGCCGTGTAACAATAATTATTTGGCAAAGTCGAATGCCACAGCATGAACCTAACTATCAGTGGGTGAATCCATTTAAAAAGTGGTTTAGATATGTAGTGGAATACCATTCTACCTTTAAAAAGAGGAAACCTGTCATTTACAACAATGTGGATGAACCAGAAGGAAATTATGTTCGATGAAATAAGCCAGACACGAAGAGACAAATACTACATGAGCTCACTCATAGACAGACTCTGTGTTTAGAAAGCTAATCTTATAGAAGCAGAGTAAAATGATGGCCTCGACAGGGTAAGGGCTAGAGAAATGTTGGTCAAATAATACAAAACTTCAGTTAGACAGGAGAAGTAAATTCTGGTGATTGTGGTAACTATTGTTAATCACAATGTACATTCTTAACAATTGCTGCAAGAGTCGATTTTAAGTATTTTCACTCACAAAAAGGATTGATAAGTATGTGATATAATGGAAATGTTCACTAGCTTGATCTAACCATCCCATAATATATGTCAAAACATCACGTACAGGGCCGGAGGGTTAGCTCAGTGGTTCCGGTGCCTGCCTTGCAAGCGCAAGGACCTGAGTTCGATCCCCGGTTACCACATATAATGCTGGGCGTGGTGGCTCATGCCTGTAATCCCAGCACTCGGGAGGCAGAGACAGGAGGATTGCTGAGTTCGCGGCGGCTTACCTGGGCACCATAGTGAGCTCAGGGCCAGCCTGAACTACAAAGTGAGACCCTGTCTCCAAAAAAAAAAAAAAAAAAAAAAAAATCGTGTACACTATCAATGTGTACAGTCTTTGTCAATTTAAAAAATAAATTATTTTAGAAAGAGTGGTATTTATTGAGTACTTACTATGTTCCAGGTAGGCTTAGCCCTTGCACAGATCTTAATATACAACGAAGATTCTTGTCCCCACTTTGTAAATGGGAAAACAGAGGCAGTGTCCCATGGCCAAGGTCACAGGAATTGTGCACAGTCAGAATTAAATACAAGTTGTCTGGCTCCAGGTCCCATGTTCTTAACTGTCAGTTTTTTTCTTTCTTTCTTTCTTTCTTTCTTTTTTTATAACCATAGAAAAGTGGAACCCATTTTTAGTGGATGAAAATTAAGGATTGGGGAGGTGGTGAGATAGTCTCATGAATACACACTCTAAAAGTGACTCACTTGATAACTTTTAAGGCAATATGGTGATGTTAGAGGGACCAATGTGCCAAAGAGGCCCTGAGGGACAGAAAGAAGACTGTAGCCCCCCAACCCCTCCCCTCTGCCTGCTCCTTCAGACAGCTGACCTTGGCCCCACCCCTTCCGGTGGCTGGGTCCTGGTCCCCCCTGCTGGAAATGGTTCTGGGGAATCATGACCCCATCACGGAATTCTACAGCCTGTCTCATGCAGAGGCTCCCCAGCTAAGAGCCTGATAATAGGAAGTACTCAAAAATGGGGATCCATGAGCTATTCCCAGTGCTTGGTACAACCTAAAGCAAAGGATTCATTCACCGTGGAACAGGCCAAGGTCTAGGTATTTAAAAGGTCCCGTTTCCATGCTCGGAGCTGAAAGCAGCACTTGAGAAAGTAACACTAAATGCCTGGCCCACAGCAAATGCTCAAGAAATGTTGTTCTCTCTACCAGGCCCAGATGCTCCATTACTATACAAAGAGAGAGACCAGCCACCTTCCTTCTTTCCCCTGCATCTTGGAAAACACTACAGAGAGCCCAGTGCCCACTTCCTTGCCTGTGGATGGTGGAGGTGTTCCGCATGTCAAAGCTGGAGGAGCTAATCCTGTCCAGAAATGCTCGGGCCAGTTCAGGAGTGATGTCGTAGACTGTATCCAACAGCTTGGTGGTATTGTCATAGCTGATGAAGAGCCCAATCTGCACGGGACGACAGCGAGGTGGGCAGAGGTGGCACCCCCATCCTGGTGATTTATGCCATGCCCTCTCCCAAACCCATGGACACACGACAGAGTTCCCAAGTGACATCTGTTATTGATTTCTTAATGGTCTATAACTTTTCTTTGACTTCTTCTCCAACTCTACTGTTGCCATTTTTTAAAATATTTTTTATATGCCAGCAGCTAAACTTTGTAAGCTAATCTTTGTGCATTTACTGCTACACTTATACTGAGGTCAGTGACTATGGTCCACAAATTTTCAGCTTTGAAGAATCAGAATTTTTTTTAGAAGATGAGCAAGTTTATAAATAACCCTGTGGTGATGGAAAAAAATGGGTTTTCTTTGTAAGATATAATTCAGTACGTATATATTCAGTTTTATTAAATGTGTCATTCAGATTCTCTATCTTCATTCCCCTCTTGCTTGTGTCCATGAGTGTCTCATTGGCTGCTTCTCCTACTGGAAGGCATGAACCCATTTTTCCTATTTTACACTCTACATTGTGATGTGCTATAGCTCTTTGTTTAAAAGAACTCATTAAGTTATCTCTCCCCTGTGGATCATATTTTTTGTCTATATAAAATTCTCTTACTGTCAATGGATTCTCTGTGGATTCTCTGGGTGGGGGGGTTCTACATTTTCAGATTATGGTAAATTGCCAGACATGCCTGATCTTAGAGTTCCTCCAACAGCTCAGATTTCTCATATAGAATATCTACTTCCTAAAAAATCACCAATAGGAGAGTCAGTGGAAGGGGTGAAGTGTTAATCCTAGGAAAGAAGACTAAAAGTCGAAAGATGTTGAAAGTACCCCCAGTCTTCTAGATAAAAAAGAAGTTAGTTCTGTCTCTGATTTCATAACTAGATATTATTGGGTCAACTGGTCTTCCAACCAGTCAATCATTTGACATAAACCATTCCCTTACTAGCTAAGAAAAAATCATGGCACATATGTTAAAAAAAGAAAGCAAGGGCCGGAGGGTTAGCTCAGTGGTTCCGGCGCCTGCCTTGCAAGCGTAAGGACCTGAGTTCGATCCCCGGTTACCACATATAATGCTGGGCGTGGTGGCTCACGCCTGTAATCCCAGCACTCGGGAGGCAGAGACGGGAGGATTGCTGAGTTCGCGGCGGCTTGCCTGGGCACCATAGTGAGCTCAGGGCCAGCCT
>PVIC010012251.1:0-12474 GCA_004025085.1 Thryonomys swinderianus | reverse complement strand
GAAAAAAGAAAGCAATTGCCATCTTTGGCATAAAGGGGTTAATACCAGTTGCTTTTCTTTTGAAACTCCATACCTATTATCCCTGGCCTCTCTTGAATATAAAAATATTCTCAAGTGATTATTTTTTGGTTCACAATCAGCATTTCATTTATATCCTAATGTCCACATCAAATTCTTTAGTTATCCATATTTCTTCTTTTTTTTTTTTTTAGCTCTGTAGGCTGGAACACAGTTCCAGTACTGACTGCTTGGGGCCTTTTCACAAGAATTTTCTTTAGAAGGTAAAGGTATGTCAGGCTAAGTCAGGTATAAAATTCCTAGGAAGTTTAACCAGCTGACTGAACCCTGGAGTTTTAGAATATACCTTCAGCAGGCACCTTAGTGATGGGAACATACAAAGTATTTTTCCAACTCACTTCTGCAGAACTAATTCTCATAATTTCTTCAAATGATAGATGAACCATATATCTGCCCAAAATCCACAAGTTTTTGGCACTGACCCATGAATCAGAATCATCTACAAAAAACAAACAAACAAATTTGTGAGTAAGGGAGTAAATGCTTAAATAAAAGCCTTTCTACTGCTATTTGATAATCATCAGAATCTGTGATACAAAGATCTTGTAAAACTCATGAAGTCTTTCAACAACCAACTACTAAGTGCCGACCTGTGGCACTTTCTGCTTCACCCAGGCACTGTTCAGGGACAGGACCACCTGAGACCTGTCCACGCAGTGATGTGGTCCCCGAATGAGCTGCATCAGCACTACCTGGAGCTTGTTATACATGCAGGTTATTTTTTAATACTTAAAACTAAAAAAATACATTTATTTTTAATTCAACTGAGTATTAAATAATCTGGTAACTTGAAGTATGTTTGGTTATTTTGTTACACTGACCTTTATAAGCCATTGAGTAACAAGCGTTAGTGGATGACCATTCTCACTCTCACATTACTATACTTGAACCTAACCAATCTCTCTCCTTTCTCCACATGTACCACACATGCTGTCCCAATCCCTGCTTACGTGGGCCCTTCTGACCTCCTCCAATGCCCTTCCTGAATCTGGGTCCAAGTCCTGTCTTCAAGATGGAGCTCAAAGTTTTCCTTTTCCTTAAGGCCTTCTCTTACCTCTTTGGCCTGAAGTAATCTCTCCCCCCTCAAATCCCCAGAGGACTCCCCCTGTCAGTCTGTTCTGGCATTTGATATTCCCCATCAGAAATGTGTCACTGGGACTTTAAGAACAATCATGTCCAAGATCCAACTTGAAGTTTCACTGAGCTGGAACTGACTACTACTATCCTGTTTTATGAACAACATCATGTGGATGGTATTTGGGGCAAAGAAAAAAGGAAGAGATGGGCACATGCCTCTGGGAGGCTGAGGCAAGAAGATGGCAAGTTTGGAACCCAATGGAAGCAATATAGGAACTTAGCCAAAACCTGTCTCAAAATAAAAAACGAAATGCCTGGGAGCATAGCTCAGTATGAAAGCCCGGGTTCAGTCTCCCCGGGCTAGTTGCCAGAAGCTGTTTCAGGCAGTGTGGGCTGCAGCTGATCTTGAATGAGCTGGTGAGGTTGACTTGTCATGGGCTGATTCACAAGAACCTCAGGGTGCCTTGGCCAGCCCAGGATCAGAGGTGGACAGGTCACAGGGTCTCTGGACATTTGATGTGGAGAACAAAGAAAAGGATGGCCTAGGAGAGTGGAGAATTTGGAAAGAGGAACTACAAAACTCACCAAATACCATGCAGAGTTAACTAATCATTGACCATGAACTGTCCTTCTGCAGACCTATGACCTCCAAGCTTGGGGCATTTCAATAACCAAAGTATTTCCAGTTGCCTCAAAGACCATCACAGGAAAAATAATTTAAGGTCCAAATAAAATGAATTTAGTTCATTGAGTTTAATACTGAAAGTTAGTATAGAAGAATTCTAGAAAGGAAATCTGTCCCTAATTAAATCCTGGCAATAAAGATTTCGGGAAGTAGAGAGGTTGAGTAACTTTATCAGGGTTACCCAGCATGAGATTTGGGTTCCTGGCAGCCATAATTATAGGCAGAGGGAATTCTACTGTGCACTTAAGACATTGATTACAATGTTGTTTAATGTTCCTTACACACAAATATCAAAGTTTAATTCCAAAAAAAGGATTAATTGCAATTCCTTTCACTCCAACCCAGCTGGCTTTCCCACTAAGCTCATTCCTGTCCACAGGCCTTTGTATTTCTTAGTCCCTCAACCACAAATGTCCTTCCTCTGAAACCTCACATGATTGGTTCCATCTTCTCATCTTGGTCTTAATTCAAATGTCACCTACTTGTGATTCCTTAATCCAGTGTTCACCACTCACAACCCACGGGCCAAACCCAGGCTACATCCTGTTCTTATACAGGCTGGAAACAAAGAATGGTTTTCATAATATTTTTCTTTTATTAGCACATGTCTACATGATTGCACTCACTCGGTACCTGTAGATGACACATTTCAACTCCCCTCTTTCCCCCTCCTCCACTCATCTTTTATTTTCCCAGCATCAGGTTCATTTATTTATAAGACCTCATAAAGTTAATTATCATATATACAAATTGAAAAACAGACTCAAATGGCCACAGTTTAATTCCAGGAAATTAACTTCCCAAGTGTTTGAAAGGAAAATCAAAAGAAGACTAACATTAAATTACATGTGAAAACTACATTAACTTCAAATTGTATTGAAAAGCTCCCTGAGGGTAGGTACGCCCCTGCCTGCTGACCTACCACCTGGGGCTGTTTCCAAAATGCACCATCACGGGCTGTAAATATTTATTCAGCTTTAAAACGCCCTTTACATCAAGCATTTGCTACACACTTCTGAAGTAGGAATGCTTCCTACAGCATGGCTCCATTTTACTCTTGTGATGCATTAGTTACAAAATTGCTGCCAAAGCCTTAGGTGTTTGGGCACTGGTGGGATTTTAGAGGTATTGCAGCTGACTTGCTGTTAGGAGTCTTATCAGAGGGATGGAGCCCTGTGCACCCCATCTGAAGGATACAGCTCCCTGATGTGTCCTCCCTTCTCATGCTGGTTCCTGGCCGACGTTATGTGAGCAGCTTTTCTCCACCATCCCACTTTCTCTCAGGCACCGCTGACCATGAACTGAAAGATGAGCCAAAATAAAGCCCCTCCTATAAATTGGGGGTCAGTACTATGTTTCAGTGCTGAGAAAGTGACTAAGACAATAGCAGCTTCTCATATCTAAGTTCTTCTCTCTCCCTCTCTTTCCCCTTCCTTTCTTTTCCAGCTCTCTCTTCATTTAAGAATTTTCTCCATCTACCCTTCCTCAGTAAAATAATAAGACCATGGCCACAGACACTTTGTCTTATTTGCTTCTGTATCTTCAGCAGTTGGCTGTTTTTAAGGCCTAAAAGTTTATTCTGCTTATATTACTACCATTAAACCCTTACCAAGTTAAAGATGTCTGAGAAATTGCATCGCTAATCTACATATTCATACTTTTCCACGTTGCTCTCCCAACTGTGATAAAATATACATAAGATAAAGTTCAGTGTCTTAATATCAACTGTTCACTTGGGTGACATTAAACAGTCCTTCCTCAATATCCCCTGGGGTTTGGTTCCAAGGCTCCTGCAAATACCCAAAGCCTTAGAGTCTTTACTCATTTATTTGTGTAAAGAAATGCAGCAGCATGTGCACAGAACCTGCACGTGTCCTCCCTGTATACATCAAATCATCTCTAGACTGTTTATAATACCTAATACAATGAAAGAGCTATAAAATTGTTATTCTGCTGTATTGTTTAGTGAACAGGAACCAAAAAAAAGTAAGTACCTGTTCAGTACAGGTGGGATTTTTCAAGCATTTTCCACCCACAGTTGTTCAAATCCATAGATGTGGACTCAGAGACACAGAGGGCTGCCTGGGCATCCACATGGTTGGACACTATCACCACCACCCATATCCAGAATTTTTTTCATCTTACAAAACTGAAACTCTCCCACTACACCAATTTCTCTTTTTATGAACTAGACTATGCTATGACATAGATGTTTTATATATTTTTTTCAAATCAATGATTTCTGACCTATTTCCTAGAACCTCAGAGTTAAAAGTCTGTGGGGTTTTTTTGGTTTGTTTGGGTTTTGGGGTGTTTGTTTGTTTGTTTGTTTTTTGAGACAGGGTCTCACTTTGTCATTCAGGCTGACACTGAGCTCACTATGTAGCCCAGGCAAGCCTCCAACTCAGCAATCCTCCTGTCTCTGCCTCCCTATATGCTAGGATTACAGGCGTGAGCCACCACACCTGGCACTGTGATATGTGGTACTGATTGCTGGTGGGCGTGAGTCACCATGCCCGGTATTGTTGTATGTGGTTACCGGGAGTTGAACCAAGGACTTTTCACTTGCTAGGCTGGCGCCAGAACCACTGAGCTAAGTCTCTGGCCTGAAAAGTCTATGTTTTATTGCCTATCTTTTCTAACTAAGTTCATTACCTCCATCTAATACAGATATTTTTATGTAGACTTTGAACTTGTAACCCTATTCTGCAAGTCCTTACCAAATCTAAGATGTTGCTGAAGAACAAATACACTCTGGTGACTGTGAGCTACAGATCCACCCTTACTCAGACACTTCAGTACGAAGTGTGAGCATGTGAAACGGGGTTTCATTCAGAAGCCACTGCACGTCCCTTACGGACCTGGGAGAGAACTGTAGAAACACTATGCCCGCCTCAGAGATCAAGCTCCTGTTTTGAGGGTGGCCTCCCCCAACACAGACCCACCAGTGGCGTTGGAGGTAGTTCGCAAGATCCCCGTCATCCAGCAGTGCAGAGCTCTCTGGGCACCAGCCGAAGTCCGGTCATAGAGATCTTTGAACACCGCAGATCTGAAGAACACAAACACGGGCAAGCATTAGGAACCGAAGGTGGAGGCTGCCCCACGAGGAGGACAGAGAGATTAATGGGCCAAAACCATCAAAACCACCATGCCCTGAGATCCTCCAGCTCTTTTGTGAGACACAGCTATCCTCTCCTTCCCTCCTCTTCTCCTTTACACCTAAACAGCTTGCAAAGAGCGGGCTGCACAAGCAGTCTCTACTTTCTCACTTCTGGATTCTTTTCTGTTTTTGTTACAAAACAGCTTTATTGAGATATAATTTACATACCCTACAGTTTACCCACTTACAATGTATGATTCAGTGGTTTTCAGTATTTTCTCAAAGTTGTACAAACATCATCAATATCTATTTTTTTTTTCCAGTACCAGGGATTGAACTCAGGACCTTGCACTTCCCAGGCAAGTACGTTGTCACTGAGCCAGATCCCTGGCCTTGTTGTCAATCTTAGAACATTCTATCCCCTTCAAAGAGAATGCCATATCCTTGGCCATCATGCCCTCAGCTCTCCGTCTTCCCAGCTCCCCGAAACCAGTTGTGTACCCCTGTCACTGTAGCTTCCCCCGTTCTGAGCACTTCCTATAAAAGGGCGGATGTAATATGGTATCTATCTGGCTTCCTGTACTTGGCATAATTTTTTCTTTTAGTTTTTGGCTCCTGTTCTGTTTTTATTTTTCCTTGAGTCAGGGTCTTGCTTCCCAGTCCAAGCTGACCTTGAGCTCACCAAATATGTAGCCAACCTGACCTCTGACCTCTGATTCATCCTTCTGCCTCCGCCTCCCACACTGGGATTACAGGAACTGGCCACAACCCTCACTTGGCATGATATCTTCAAGGTTCATGCATATCATAGCAGGAACATGTATCTGTCCTTTTATCTTATTACAAGCAAGAGTAGGTAAAAGGAGAAGAGCTAGGGAAAGATGTCAAACTTCAAAATTAAGAAAACAAAGGCTAACGTCAGAAAAAGGACAGTGTGCCCATTGGCAAGAACACTAACTCTGTTATTTACTACTAGAGTCGCCTGACGTGAGTTCTTTAGTCGCTCTATTATTTAGTTTCCTTGGATGAAAAATGGGTGTGTGGTTAATGGCGTCGTCCTTATGAGAAGAAGAGGGACAGCAGTGTAGCACAGGAAGGGTACAAAATCGGGGTTCAGGAGCCCTGGATTGAGCTCAGGTTAGGTCCAATCCCATGAAATCAGTGGCCCTGTTCTCCAGGGCACAAGTCCCAGCTCCTTTGCCCCTTCTGCCCCATGAGGAAAGCGACAGTGCCTTCTGTGAACAGAATGCAGCCCTCACATGACACCAATCCTACTATGCCTTGGACATCTCAGCCTCCAGAACTGTGAAAAAAAAAAAAAAAAAGATGTGGTTAAGCCATCTGATCTACCGAATTTTTATGACAGGAACTCAAACTAAGATTCTCAGGTAAGCATCACATCTAGCTAGGCCATAGTGACATCTTGTTTCCATTATATTACCTTTTTATGATTACTTTTACTATTTTCTCCTTTATGATAATGATATCGAATTGACATGCATGCGTGTGTGTGTATGCGTGTGTGTGTGCATGTGTGTACATATATTCTACTGGAAAATGAACCCAGGACCTTCACAGTGAGTTCCATCCCCAGCCCTTCATTTTTTATTTTAAGATAGTGTCTCACTAAGACACTAAGCTGCCCAGACTGAAGATCAAACTTGGAACCCTATGGCCTCAGCCTCCCAGAGTGGTGAGATGACAGTTGTGAGCCTTCTCACTCAGTTCAAATTTACTTTTAAAATAAATATTTTTAAGTAACAAATATTAGTCCTCCTAAAAAAAATGAAATAAATCATGGCACAAGTGTTAGATAAATGGGGCAAAAACTGTAGGGTGGTACTTGGCTAACTAGGGCTTCAGAGACCTCCTTTTGACAGCCTCTGCCACCTATACAGAATGTAGACCAGTGTCTCAGGTTAAACTTCCTGAAAACAAGAATTAGGTGGGTATATAACACCCACATTTACTGTTTATGCGTATTTTATTAATGAATCATTTTAATTTTGAGTGCTATTAAACAATGGGTACTTAAAATATTAAATGTTAGTATGTATTAAGTGTTTAGAATAAACATTAACATTTTCAACATCAATAGTTTACAAAATCTAAAAAATAACAACAGACATAAATTCCTGTATGAACTACAATGAAAATACAAGTAAAACTACAATGAAAATAATCTTTACTTCAATTATCACACCTAAGGAAACAGTACATTGCATGCACACATATCACTCACAGTGATACCACATGTGTTTTGTTTCTCCATCTTTTTTTGTAGGACATACTTGACACTTGCTGGTCTGGCTGTTTTGTTAGGAAGTTCCTGTGATGTTTCACCTGTCTGTAAATAGGTCTTGTCCAGACCTCTTTTATGGAGTGCTCTGGGCAGATACAAATTATTGCTTCCTCTGTCATAATTGACAGTTTATCAATTCTGGTCCCAATGCTCCAAGAAAATCTCTCTGTGATATTTTTCACTTTTTTTCTTTGTAAACTCTGATACTATTTGTGCTTGATACTATTTGTGCTCTGATACTATTTGTGCTTGACATGTATAGGATCGAGTAAAACACAACCACTGACCAATACTTTGTGTTTCAAGTGATATCATAGATGCTGCAGAACCCACCAACAACATTTACCCTGCCTTGCATTTTGTTGTAAAATGTGACCATTTCTGGTTTCATTTATGTTGAGGATACACTATTAATCTTTTTCGTTTCTGTTTTTTGAGACAAAGTCTCCTATGTAGTCCAGGCTGTCCTTGGACTCACTAGGTAACACAGGCTGACTTTGAACTCATAGGATCCTCCTGCCTCAATCTCCTGAGTACTGGGATTACAGAATGTGCCACTACACCCAGCTTCATTTTTTTTTTTTTTTTTTTTTTTGGTGATCTTGGGAATTGAACTCAGGACCTTGCACTTGCAAGGCTGGAGTGGCACCACTGAGCTACACTCCCAGCCCTCCACTTTAATCTTAGCATCATGGTATAACACTGACAGCATGGATATCTTTCTTCACCATATAGAAGGCCAATACTGTATATTTCTGAATCCCAAAAGACTGTACTATATATTTTTCTATTGTGAAATTGCAACATTTTTGGGGGGAATCTCGGCTTTGTTCTTGCTAATAGTTCCTGTGCTGGTCAAATGTGTTGTTTTAGCAAACATAACATCAATGAGTAATTAATTAGCCAACTGTTACATGTGGCATTTCAGTTACTTTGTCAATTGTCATGTATTCAGATGGTGTAAAAATTGCCTGATAGTTCAATACAAAGCTTTCAAAAATTGAGTGAATAGCAGCCAAATTGCTGGATTTTTTTCTTTTCCATGAGTATTTCTTTTGTCAAAACATATGCAATTTTGAAAGAAACTAAGTCTCTTGAATACCATTGTTCTAAAAATCTCAGCACCACATCTGTCTCTCCATAAATCATTTAGATCCTGTTAATTAGAAAGATAAAGTCTTGCCATGAAGGCCTATTTGGTTCTAGTCAGTGAGGTGTCATGATAAATATATTTGATTATTACTATCGATACATACAGTATATTTTACGTGTATTTCATTATTAGTGTATTTCATAACATCTTACAGCATTTTTTCCATTGTATGCAATTACCAACATTGAATCACAGTGTTAGAATCCAGCCCAATAGGTTTCACCATGGGCAAACCTACTAACGTTTTCCAACCTAGTCGTAATGCTGGATTGTGCAGCTATACGTGGCCATTTTGTAGCATCCTGACTAATCATTTGACTATTCATTTATATTACTGCTTTCCTGTTCATTCTCTACTCTGTCACATCTTGCTGCCTCTCACTGTCACAATTTCTTCAGCTGACATGATCCAAGTCACTATCAATATCTGAGTCATTTATGACTCACTTTCATCCTCTTCCCACAGTTGTAACAGTGGATTTTTATGCACTATTGTACTGAATTGGGCTAATTCTGCAACAAAAAGCAAAAGAAAAGTTCAGTAAAACATATTGTAGGGCCAGAGATTTAACTCAGTGGTTCCAGCACCTGCCTCACAAGTGCAAAGCCCTGAGTTCAATCCTGGTAACCACATACAATGCTGGGCGTGGCGATCATGCCCACCAGCAATCAATACCACATACCACAGTGCCGGGCATTGTGGCTCACGGCTGTAATCCCAGCACTCAGGAGGCAGAGACAGGTGGATTGCTGAGTTCCAGGCTTGCCTGGGCTACATAGTGATCTGGGGGCCAGCCTGAACTACAAAGCGACACCCTGTCTCAAAAAAAAAAAAAAAACATATTGTAAATGCACAAAAATATGACAGAGCATAAGGTAGGCACATCGCACCTGTTCCTACTTTGACACATGTGCTTTTTATCTACCAAGTGGGTGAACACAAAGACCATTTCCTTTTTCCCCTAGAGCAGCCACTGAACACACTGCAGGCTACCGTTCGGCTGAAGTAACTATTTCCCTTAGGAAAGTAGGGCATGGGCACTGAGGGCAAGCTTCTCAGAAGGTGCCTCTCGACCTGAGCCCTGTAGTTGCCAGGTCCCCTATGGAACGTGCCCAGCAGCCCAAGGGACTGTCCAGAGGTAAGGGGGTGGGAAGCAGCACTCACAGGTTCTTAAAGGCATCCTGATGCAGGTGCTGCGGCAGCCTCTCGATGACGTCTGGCTGGAGAAAGTAGGCTGAGGACCCCCTCAGTAGCCTGCCCAGGATCTCCACACACTCCAGGGAGCTCAGCACCTGGAAACACCTCTCCAGTGTGATGAGAAACAGGCTGCGGTTCACACCGGGACTCTCCAGAGCTTGTTCCCGCATCTCTCTCAAGTCAATGACAATGTCCTTCAGGTCCTGAAGGAACGAGAGAAGCCAAGGTCACCTTGTGAGCTGCCTCTTCATTCATAACCCTGGATAGGGACTAAACACTATGGCAGGGGTACAATACAGGATCACTGTTTAATACCATGACCTTTTAATACCAGCCTTTTCTCATCTTTTGTGCTGAGACAAAGCCTTACTAAGTGGTGAAGTTGCACAGGCTGGGGCTTTAACTTGTCATCCTCCTGCTTCAGCCTTCCAAAATGCTGAGATACAAAAACTTCTAGAAGTTTCTGTTAGCTGCAAAACCAAGACCTTCACCAGCTCCCTCTACCCTAGGCACCTTCTCATTCTCCAGATGCACCATGACCACCACATCTGAGGCCCTCAGCCTCCTTGACATGCTCACCACTCCGTCTTGTCCTAGTGAAATCCAGCCCATCCATAAAGCTGATCTCAGCTGTCACATCCATTCTGTTCCTCTCTGACCTCCTCTTTAAAGGTGCTTGTGAACCAGCCTTTCCTCCCAAACCACGGCTCTGAACTCTGACCACATGACTCATCAGACTGGAGAGTTTCAGAAAGTACTGATCCCCTGCAGCACTATCTAAAATCTGATTTATCTGGTCGGGATAGAGCCTAGGGATCTGATCTAAGGTGCATCCAAGACTGAATCAGGAAGGTCCTTGATCCCAAGCCATGTGGAGAGTGGCGCCTAGTACCTAGAAGACGAGGAAAAACAGCCAGTTCAAAAGAAGGGATCAATCATTCGAAGCACAAAGCCCAGAATACAGAGATGGCTTAGTCACAATCTGACTGATCTCTCTTCACCCCATACTCCTTCAGATAATAGCCACAGGTGCAAGTGTGCCACCTCATTTTATGCTCGTGACAGTCTTTTCGGATAAGCCCACACACAGTAGGGTCAAGCATTCCTAGGTTTGAGTCCCAGGGCCCTCCTATTTTCTGTATGTTTTCAAAAAAGCTGTTCTGAAAAGGTGCTTCCTCCTCTATAACCTGAGATTAAAATCAGTATCCATCACCTGATTTGTATAAGATTTGAACAAAACAGTGAAAGTCAGAAGCCTTGCACCTAGTAATTCTCAACCAAGGTCCCAGGCTATTCATATCTCAGCACTGTGGGTGACAAAGAGGACAGAGCATAAGCAACAGGCCCAAACATGCCCAGAGCTGAAACCTTCATGTGTATTTAACTTCAGACTCATGATTTCACCTTGTCCAAGTGCTTCCTAATTTCACCATTCATCGCTGGGTGAACAGTGGTTAAGACTACACTGAGAGATGCTTAAGCGGAGGCCTGTGGGTAGAATTTAGGGCCTCTGAAGATTGAGGAAAACTGCAATCATTTTTCCAAGCACAAAACTAAAATGTAGCTTTTCCTTCAGGGATGAAGGTAGGCAACAAGGCACCGCTGCTGTGGCAGAATCTCTGACTTTGTCGCCTGTCGAAATCACAGTCACTCTCTTAATGCATTACAGTCTCTACAGATATCTTGCAACTGTGTTTACACTCAATATTCCTCACAGAAGTTATTACTTGTGCTGCTAAATCACTGCTTCATGAATTAATAAAGAAGCACATAAATTACTCTCCACAAACGTCTGTTTTATACATTTTGATAAATGTTTTTTTCAATATAATTGGCTTCCTTTGTAATCTTTTCTATTTTAATTTATAGATTTTAAAACATTATTCTGCCAGGCATAGTGCTGCGTGCCTGTATTTCTGGCACTCAGGAGGCTGAGGCTGGAGGATCACTAGGAGTTCAATTCCAGCCTGGACGACATAGTGAGTAAGACCAGCTGAACTATGTAAAGACAAAAACAAAAAACAAAAAAGCTTTTCCAAAAAAAATAAAAATTCAGAAAAGGAGCCCACAGGCTTCACCAGGTGCCAGCAGGGCTTATAGATGGAGACAGAAGGCTAGTTTCCAACCTCAAATTTGCTATTTCCAAGTCATGTCACCTGAATGTACTTAATAAGGCTCAGTTCCTACATCTGGATATTGAAATAGTAAGAGAATTCTCTTCATTTTCTCTCAGTGTGTGGGAAGCAGACCCTGCCAGAGGAAACTCTTTTCAGGCCTGGAGATCTGCACTGGGTGCTGCACCAACTAGCAGTTGCGAGGTCTGCACTATACCAAACAGTGCTGCCCAGCTCCCAAGATGATCTGCGACCTCTGGATCCCTGCATTGGGATGCCTGATGAAAGAAGTCTTATGATAATCTCTGGCCCAGAGTCGCCTTCCCTTGCTCCTTCTATTAGGAGTTTGCTATTCTTCTCTAATACAATCTCTGCCTGATTTACTGACTATGCATCAATGATAAAGGATACTGTTTTAGTGATTAAATTAAATAAAATGACAAAGAGAAGTAACTTCTCAAGAATAGGGAAGTATTCTAAGAGACAAAGACTTGAGCCTTGAGAGCCTGGGCCAGTCTTTAGCATAAGAGAGGAAACTTGCTGATCACCTAGGGAGAAGTTTTAGGAACAGAGAGAGCACATTCCAGAAATATTTGAGTACTGTCTGCCAGACAAAGTTATCTTTGTATTTTGAATTCCTGTAGATTTAGATTCTAATGATGCTAAACCTATATGTTAACCACTAACTACATTGTCAATTGTAAGCCTTGCACGTAAGCACCGTAGCTAGAAATATTATAAAAGAGCACTGAAGAATAAACTCAGGG
>PVIC010012250.1:0-40035 GCA_004025085.1 Thryonomys swinderianus | reverse complement strand
ACATTTTGTCTTTACCTCACGGTTCTGTCAAAATGTTCTACATTTCTGTAGTTTTTATGTGGTTTTTAAGAGTAAGGCTTCATTCTTACAGAGAAGTTTCCAAGCACAGAAAAATATAATGAATTAGTTAAAGAACTACAATTCTGTTATTAGAAATAACTATTGAAATATTGTCCTAATTTATTTGCTTCAGAATTTTTAAAAAATGCTGGGTTGAAATAATGATTAGAATACATATAATAACAGACTTCACAATATAATTTTGTATTTTCTTTTATCTAACATTGTTACGAATCTTTTTCATGTTTTTAACATGCTTTTATTTTTTTCTCAATATCACTAGAAGGAATGTGTGTAGATACACTCCTCCACATCTCTGATTGCTTCCTTAGAAGAATAGTCAGTTGTACTTTGCAATTTTAAGTACATAATTTTTGCACCATTCACAGCTTGTCAGAATAGAACTTGAGCAAATTTTGTAAGAATGGTGAGTGATCCTTAAGTTTTTAGCCTGTTTATACCTAAAATTTCATTTCTGGCACTTTTCTTTAAATGAAACAACATGGTAAGGAATAAATATATTGCATTAAAATTGATTTTCTTTGAAGACTCTGGTCTATGGCTTTGCTTCATTATCAAGAATTTAGAAAAAATTCAGAGACCACATTTTAAATGATGGCATATAACCAGTAACTCATTGAAAAAGGTCCCAAGCAGTCCTGGAGGTTCAAAATCAAGATGCATTAGAGCGCAATCTAAAATACCTAATATGTAATCATTTCCAAGTGTATTTAGAAATCCAGGTGTCTCCAACAATAAACTTGGGCAATCAAATTGACCCCCAAACATATTTACCATTCTTAACCTAATTTCCAAAGTGAAACTGTGATTTAAATTAGCCTATCACTGCAGTGAAGGGGTCAGAAAGGGCTCTGCAGCAGTTAGGGTAGGTCCGTTCACAATTTCTGCCACTTTCTTAAATTCTGAATTTCTTCACCCAACCCAACTTGGCTAAACCCTGCAGTACATTAAACTAATCATTAACCTTGATTAAACAGGACATTTACTTTGGATTCATGGTTTAGGAATGGAAGGGTAAGTAGTGATTTACTTCGAGGTGGTAGATTGAGTCCATTTCACCACAGAATTTTAACTTCAAACAAAAGCAAAGTATCAAAGTTAAATATGAAAGAAAATACTGAACTCTGAAGCCTGGAATAAGTCCTCCCTCCAAGATGATTTCAAGAAATAGAGGCACAGTTTACATTTCACAAATCTTCAGACCATAGAGTTTAAAGCTGTAATTACTAAGCCATTCTCTCCATGCAGAGATCTGAACATTCTACCTTAAAAAAAAAAATTCTTCAAATCCATATTCTCTATCCATTTCCGGTGCCTATTCCCCAGTCAAAGCCAGTATCATCCTGTTCCAAGTGTAGCTGAACAGGCATGAGAGGCTCCAGCAAAGGGCAGAGATCAGCTAACATTTGTCAGAGTGAAAGAGCAGGAGCCCAGGCCTCCAGATTCAGTCTCAGGAAGCAGTGTGCTCTGCTGCAAACAATCCACGAGCAGGAAGTGGTGAACACAATTTACAAGTTTACTGAATTGCTCACTTGAATTATCTGATCATCTTGATAAATGTGGGGCAGGCAACAATGATGCCTTGGTTTTTCTGGTTTGCTTTTTTGTGAGTACAAGCTACAAAGCTGCTCCTAACCTGGTCTCATCCTGCGCATTTGCATAACCCACAGACATTTCTCTCAAGAAGTCAAATGTGTTAGAGCCAGTGACTCTCTTTCTCACTCTTATAAAGCTTTGCCTAGATAAAACGCTGTACACATCCCCCTATCAAATCTTATTCTGGAAGATGTATCCTGCTTTTGTGAACCCATGCAAATTCATGTAACATCAATAGTTGGCAAAAGCTGAATATTGTACAATGATAGTTTAATAATTTATAATTCAATCAGAAGACAAAGAAATCATGAGTAAGGACTACAGTAAAATGCAGTTGCCTTTTAAATACATTAGGCTGACCTAGTAGTACATGTCTGTAAGCCCTGTGCTCAGGAATCTGAGGCAGAAAGATTGTGAGTTTAAAGCCAGGTTGAGGTGTACAGTGAGTTCAAGGTCAGCTGGTACTACGTGACCAGATCCTATCTCAAAATTCTTTTGTTTCTCAAAAAGAAACAAGCAAAAAAAGTCTAAGGTACTGAGGTAAACTTTGAGCAGGCCTGAAGAAAGAGTATTTTAACAGTTAACACAGTATGCTTTCAGAAACAAAAATAAGTGAAAATACAGCTTAGATAGAAGTTTTATAGAGTCATTTGTCAAAGTTTACAACAAATACTTATTGAATATAAGAGGAAAAACAACCAATGTATTTCCCCCATTTAATGAAGGCATTTTTCTTTATAATTTATAGGTTATGTGATAAGCCCTGTAGATGGATAGAGGAATTTATGTGCATGGATATTCTGTCACCTAGGCATGAAAGTCCCGACAATGACTCCATTCATGTGTGAGTCCCTAGGTGTGAAGGAGGTGAAATCAATACAGAGGTGCAGATCTACTCACGGGAAGAATTCCCTCCAAGGCTAAGACTGTAACTCACCGGGGCCTCTACCATGTTCGGCTTGCTGTTCCGCAGAGTCTTCACCGCATGGAAAACATCAACAACATTCTGCCGTTTCACCATTTCAACAACAATGCCTATGGCACAGAACATGCCACTCCGTCCACCACCATTTCTGAAGGCAGAAGAAAGCAAATGTATTTTAGCAGCTTGAATAGGCCACACCTCACCCGTCACAGGTGCCTGGGAAAAGAAAACACCTTCTCTTCAATTTTTCTTTATGGGTGTCTTAATTTTGCTTTTTATGTGAGCATGCATTTTTGAAGGGTACAAAAGAAGAGAAACAGAGGAGGAGGGCAGCTCAGTAATTTAGACTGCTGCAGCCTAGAAAACTAAGATTTCAATCTACTTGTAAACTGTGTAAGTCAGAGAAAGAATTCACAGCTGTGTTCAGAAGTTTAAATTATACATCAACTATTAATAGTATTTAGAAAGTATAATTAATTATACACAGAGACGGGCATTCTATTTTGAAATAACACTTAGGAGAGGTCTGTCAAGATGTGAGCTCAAAGCTAAGAAGGAAATGAGCTGTGGCCTGACCAGGGCGGCCTACTCACAGGCAATGGATGATGGTCCGACCTTCCCCTTCTTCACATTCTTCCTGCCATTTTTCCACTTGCAGTATCAGTTTCAGAAATGACCGTTTGGAGCCCGGCACTTCTCGATGAGAAGCCCACCCTAAATACTGAAACTGCTGCACCATCAGATAACCTTCCTGGGGCTGCAGAAGGAAGAGGACTTTTATCTGAGATCTGAGCAAGTTGGGACTAGAACATTTGCTAAAAAGTCAAAGGTACATGCAAGCTGCAGTGTAAACAAGAATCTAGTTGATTTACGCCTTGATTATACACAGGTCAGCAGGAACACGTACCAAGTTCCTGCAACAAGAAACATGGCTGCTGTCCTTTGCACTGGGTTTTTGCTCTTACCTCAAATCCAGCTGTCATTTCCTATGATTAAGCTTCCTAATTTTCAAATTCAGCTCCCTTTTTTTTTTTTTGCCAGTGTCAACCACACGTTATGATAACTATGTCCAAGTTGATCTTCCTGAATAAACATTGGTCTCCTCCAATCTGTTCTTACTATAAGCATCATGATTAGTTTAAAATGCATAGTCTTGTCATTCCCTGATTTAAGGGCTTCTAGATGATTTTAGCATCAAACTCCAAACTGCTGTGATTTACGAATCTTTAGGTAACCGGCTCTACTTCCTTCCTCAAACTTCTTTTTCCTCTAACACAGTGCTGTGGTTCTAGATACATCGGTCCTTTTTTAACCCACTTATCAAGTCACTTCTTGCGCTGGAAACTGCAGACTGTCTCTTTCACTCCCAAAACATCCTTGTTTGGACACTGTTAATCCCAAGTAGAACGTTCAATTTGACTCTGATATTACTGCAAGCTTTTTGATTTGCACCGAAATTCATGGGTTCGGGAAGCTCTCTCTGTTGAACAAACTCAGATGGTTGGATAACTCGCTCCCAAATAAAACCTACTGAATCTCCCAATTTTGGGTTAAATGTTTTAGATTGTCTTCTTTAGAAGTCTCTGATCACCAGGCCATCCCTGTTTATCCATTAAATAGTGTGTATTCTGTATTTATTCTCTGTCATAATGTGTATCAATCATATTGGTCAATAAATGATTATACAGTGGTTATATAAATTTTCTCTATTATAAATTCCTTAATAAGGAAATCAATTTTTTTCTCTCTACACTTTATATCACAAGAACCTTGCATAATATCTTCTGAAGGTTAGAATTTTTTTTTTGAGACAGGGTCTCACTTTACAGCTCAGGCTGGCCCTGAGCTCACTATGTAGCCCAGGCAAGCCTCAAACTCAGCAATCCTCCTGTCTCTGCCTCCTGAGTGCTGGGATTACAGGCGTGAGCCACCACGCCCGGCACAAGGTTAGAATTTTTGAAAGAATGTAAAACCTTAAATCCACAGTAGAGACTGTAAGGAAGATTATGTAGTATACTGTGTAAGCCATCACATAAGGTATCAGATTTTAAATAACACCTAGCGATGGTCTACTACAATATTCAAATTGTCATTTATATGTCCTAAATATTTGATAAAATGAATGATACTTTATGAAATGAAACTCCCAATGTGATGAGGATAGAAAAATATCATGAACTAACAGTACCTGAATATAAAACTTAAAAAAAAGGTTAACAAACAAACACACAAACAGATCTACATGATAAAAAATGCAACACAGATTCTGGTCTTGTTCACATAATATTTTTACTATAAACAGCCTCAATTCACAGATGAGTTTTACTTTCTTAGTTCAGCAGCTACGGTATCTTAGTTAAAATATTACTCAGAACCGTAATGTAACAGATGTGCAGACATAATGAGATCCCATTTAAATTAACATCTAAGATATGCATGAATGCTATGACATGATTGAAGTTATCCTTTTTTCTCCACTGAAATGAGCAATAGAATTGGATATGACTTGATCCCCTGCTCATAGTTATATACATATAGACTAATTAACAAGACACACATATAGTAATTTTGATATGGGAAACTCTGAACATGACAATCCCAATCACATACTTAAACTAATGTATGCATAGAGAGTTGGAAATTTACAACACAGAGTCACTTTTCTCTTTACAAAACATAATTCCAGGGAGGTCTCTAACATCTTTTCAAGTTCTACTCTAGCTGTTTACATAATCTAAGCAGTTTTTATTGGTGGTTTTCTTTTTCAAGGTGAGACCTTCAAGTTTCACTGAGTGCACAGCACATGAACAGTTCCAAAAAAGGCACGAGAAGGGCAGAGGTGCTGCTTAGCTCCAGGTAAGACACTGAGACAGAGGAGACCAGACCTGGGGCAGAGGCCAGTCAGCATGGCTGGGATTCACTTTGCCTTGTGGGCTGGATTGTCTCTGGTACACAGGACACAGAACTCTCCTGGAATGCCTGATCTGACATATCGCTTCCTCCTGAGTAAAGCTTCCCTGTCATCATCATTATTATGTCCTTATCTTTCATTGGCAGGTCTCTTCAGGGCTGGATGTTGATACAAGTAAGACATGTAGCCATCACAAACTAAGCTACTCATACTTTGGGTCTGGCCCAGGCCTCGGAGGCTGAAGGAGCTACTGTCTCTGAGTCAAGACTTCCAGACGGAATTCATGGGACTCAGAACTGACCAGAAAATATAGTTTTTAGCATTTCTACCTTTTTACATTTGGAATGCATTTTTGTTCTTGTACTAAAGAATAAGATGATTACTGGCTTTGGGATGGATTACACAGTGCTTATTAATTCTTCTATCCTTGTTGTCTGCATACAATTCTATCTGCTCACAATGATGGTCTTAGTGCATTGACACGGCTCAGTTAGAATCACTCAAGAGACTTACTCTTGTTAGATTGCATATCCTAAAAATCCGATTGATGACATCGCAGTCCATTGAACAAGACATGCATTCCACTTGGATGGGGCCGTATCGGAGCATCCCTTCTTCTGGCCAGTACTGAGGGCAGCCCTGAAGAACGGATGTTGTGAAAGAAGAGCAAGGACAGTTTGTTTCTAAATTAGGTACTGTAAAGCAGAAGTTAACATCTCATTATGAGTTTGTTCAGTTGCACACAAACAGAAGTCATTGCATGTCTACTGACCTGGGACAAGTCGACTTCATTTAGCATCACAATGGAGGTACAGCCATAATCATACACTAATCTCCAGAAATCTTTCACAGTGTTTGGCAGCGGGTATTGTGTGACAATGAAAGCGGCTGGTTGCCTATAGCTCTGTGCAGAAACAAGATGGGTGGAGAAGTCTAAGAATGTAAAATGCACAGTTAGTTGTTAAGACAGAACCAATACACTTCACTGGAAGAGCAGGAAGAAGGGTACAGGCCAGGCCAGGGAGACCAGGGGGTGAACCAGGGAACCGCAAGTCAGGTGCTGGGAAGACACTGACATCCCCAAAGCAATTCAGGTTAGGATTTGAATTTTCACTTCACTGAGAGAGGTAAATACAGGGAGAAGACAAAAGAAAAAGTGGAAGAACTTCCTGAAGTTAAGATTCTTCAGTAGTTACTGTTGGGCTACTTCCGATTCACAGAGTTAATGAGTTTCTGAAAGGCTGCGGCAGAGTGAGGAAAAAGGTCTATGGAACCTCTGTCTAGCAACTCTGTGTGTGTGTGTGTGTGTGTGTGTGTGTGTATGTGTGTGTGTTGTGTGTGTATACGCACATACACATGCGAAGCTGCTCCTTTCCTTCCTCAGACTCTCCTGCTTTTCTGGCACACGAATGTTATCTGTGCACACTGCAGCAGGCAATCCACTTTCCATGATCCCTTGGCTATTTCTCATGTATATCAATAATCCGAATTATAGTTTCAATTATTTAAATTCTCAAGTACTTCAGAGTTGGGCCCCAGCACATCCTGGCCTCATGTGTATGTGTGATTCAACTTTGTTTACCAAATGCCCCTTGACTAAGACTCAATATGTTATCTTTTTCTACAGTGCAGGGCAGCAAAGGCAATGTTTATCTTCCCTGAGGACTCTGTCATTCCACAGATGCATGGTTTACACTAAAATCAAAATATGGTTTTCTAAAAATAATATAAGCCAATGGCAAGTCTCTGGGCACAGTAAGAATGAGGTTTTTCATTTGAGCTTGGCTTGAGATGATTCTGCTCTGCAGTTCAAAAATGAGCAAAGTCACTAGTTAAGGTGAATCTTAGTCATAGCATGTGGGATTTTCCAAGTTCTCCCTCTGTACCGAGCTACTAATTTGTGGAGGGTAATTTCTGACTGCTAATTTCTGCTTGCTGTGGTTTCATACACCTAAGGGCACATGCTAGAAATGAAGGTGACAAACTGCTTAAAAAGATTCTGAGCCTGATAAGGTTCTTGCTCTTTCCCAATATAAGACGTTCAAAGACATACTTTAACACTCTCATTGCATGCTATTCTGTTTATGGGGCGAAGACACAGAGGATCCTGGGAGCACCTGTAGCTAGGGAAATTGGAATGGGGCAAGACAGTCCTTCCCAGTGACGGATACTGAACATATGTGAATACTCTCTATTAACTCAATAACTAAAACAAGTTAGGAGTAAATCACTGGAACATTGGAGGCACAGGTATAAATTCAACCAATAAACACAACTTTGCTAGCACATAGTTGTTCATGATTTTTAAAATTAACAGTTAACTATTTTCAAAATAGATAAGGGATAACTTTTTTCTGCAAATAAATATGGAAAATATTACCCTCAGTATCCCATACAACTATAATTGACAATTAAGTTCCAAACAGGAAATAAGGCTACAAAATTCCTAAAAGTTTTTGTAAGGGAAATCTAAAAGCACACTCTAAAATAGTATGTGTAGTATTTCAATAAAGTTTCCGATTTTCCTTTCCAGCTCCTTTTTCAAATCTAGAAAATAAAAACAGCCAGTGTTGAGATGCACTATGTGCATTTCGTGACCCTCCACTATCCCCTAACAAAGAGGGCAGTCTCTTACGTCCATAAGGGCTGCATTGATGTAGTTGCTGCTCTCGCCATCGATTGTAATTAGAAAGGGCAGACATCTGTCAGGTGGCAGCATGTCCATGAAACGGTTCTTGTCATGGTTCCTTGGCAGACAGGCTATACTGCAGTCTTCAGCTTGTAGTCGGGGGGTGACTGAATTCAGAGTCTACAAAGAAGAAGGAACCCAGGTGAAAAGAGAGTGACCCATTTAGTAACACAAGACAGCCCCCCGAGTATTTAGGAGGCCGAGTAGAAAGTGAAGGATTTGTTTGAGACAGAGGCACTGACCACTCTGACAAGGGGTGGACTTTTCAGCTAAGCTAAATGAAGCCTGAGAAACAAGAAAATATTGTGCCATGTGTCTTATCTTAAAAGGAGAAGGGAAGCTCATGGAACCCAGTACCTAGAATTGCACCTCCTAACCAAAGAAAACTTCGTCAGTGTGGCCCGTGATGCCAAAGGCTCTGCAAAGATGGAGACTTTATCATATCCAATCACAGTTTTGCATTCCATAAGCAAAGATTTACTGTGAAACAAAAGGAACAACACTAGAATCAAAATACTACTTTCTAGTGTTACACTTGACTTCGTTTTTACCCACCTTCAGGGACTTTTTAAGAGCAACAAAAATGTTCAGCAGTATTTAGAGACAATGTTTAGTACAAACTTCAGCTACTATTATTAATGCACTTGCTCTCACATTGTTACTGACACAGAAGGTCAAAATCCACAAGGCTACATTTTAAAAAAGATTATAAATACACACAAATCATTACCACATTTGACTTATAATACATTTTCTTCATGCTCTTCCCTGAGTATGGACTCATTTGCCCTTCAGGATATAGCAGATAAAGCTCATTAATACGAAAGTGACTCCATACTACGTATAATGGAAGAGACAGGTATTACATTATACTTAAAGTAGGGTCAAGGGTTGCAAATTTAACGCGAAAGACCTTTCTTAAAAGAATTATTAATGTGCAGAACAAATTGTAATAAGTCATAAAAAGGCCTTAGGAAGAGTCACCTGAAATTCATCTTTCAGATGTGAAGAATTCGTCTGGGAGTCTATTCTGATCATATCAAAATACGCAGCTTTGAACTCGCAGACTGGTATGGCAGTTTCTCCACATAAGCATGCTTCTAAAATGGCATCATGAATAAAAATATACTGCTCCTATTAAAGAAAGAAAAATAAAATTTTATATTGTTTTAAAAAATTTTTTTCACTGGAAGGTGGACAACATAGAGCATCTTCTCTATGAACAATTCTTAATTAAAATCCCCCAACTTTCCTGCGTGACTTGCTCTGATTTGATTATGTATGAAGACAACTGTTTTGCTTGATGAATGATGGAAGGCACAAAAAGAATCAGTGAAGAGAACAGAAGTGTTCGGCAGGGGCAAACCACGTACTTCCGTCTGGACCATATTGATACGCCGCGATCTCAGGGCTTTCACACAGTTGTAGATGTCAACCACGCCCTCTCTTTCTGCCATGTCCAGCATGATGTCAATCACGATGTAACAGCCAGTCCGGCCGGCGCCAGCACTGTGGAATACATTCAGTTGCAAGAACATGAGAAATATGTTTATTCATGTAAGCTTCAATATCTGTTGTGTTTTCACATACGCACAACCAAACTGATTTAACAAAGTACAAAATGCATCATTTGTGCATGCTGTGTAAAATCCTAATGATGCACAAATAACTTCATGCAGAGTAAGAGGCGTCACGCAAACTGAAGATGGGATCAAGAGCTGCAAATCATTTCCAAAGTGAAAATAGTGTACCTCAAGTCCTCTACTGTCTTTCCACAGTATTTTATGTGAATTTAGTATGCAGAATTGCAGACTCATGGTATTGAATGTAGCACATTCATGCTATAAACCCAACTCCAAACTGAAAACTGTACAGTTTTCTAGTCATGAGTCCTGGGGCAGTTTACTCCAGAGTCTCTGAGGCCACGGGGCACTATTCTGGCATCACTGCCCAGGAGTATTAAAATATTAAATCCTTTAAATGAGAAAATGGGGGGCAAGTTCATGAAAAATGGTAAAGGGTGAGGACATGGGGTAAGAAACAGTGGGCACGTGAGAAAAGGAGCCGGGCTGGTGAAAGAGTGTTAGAATCAAGACCCGAAGGGAAAGGAAAACAAACTCTGAGTTGCCGAAGATGGTTCCCAGCTGGCCCCAACAATCGCCAATAATTTGAAAACGGAATCATCATCACCTTTGATTATTTAACTTGCTAGAAATGCTTCTCCAATTTCAGATGTAGCAGTCAGTGGAAAAAACAAGATAGAGCTTTTCTTTTGTTTTGGTGAAGAATGGAATTCACTTTGTAGTCAGCTTCTTCTTTTCCACAGAGCCAGAGATGTGTGAGTTGAAGTAGAGAATGGCCCTCCTTTCAAGAGCGTGTCTGGGAATCCCAGGCACCTCCACAGCGAGGAATTCGTGAGAACATAACGTGCTGCGATAAAGCACCATGTCCTGAATTGAAAACCTTCCCATCTCATTTTCTAAATGCTTAGAAGAACTAATAATATTATTTCTTTGTCATCTAGATATAGACACTGCTCTTAAACTCTCTGTTCGTGAGGAATTTCAGGAGCAGATATTGCGGCTCTTTCCCTTTCTTTTTCCCCACCGTGTTGTCCATCACTGTTCCCAGGCTTGAGACAGGAAAGTAATTGAAGTACACATCAGATTTCTCACGCTCCATTGAAACACAGACTTTTGTCCTCCAGAGTGCGCAGTATCTGATCTTTCTAGGCTGCTTTACCTGTTTCGTTCTCCATTGTTTTGTGACCCTCCATTGTTTCTGTTTCCTTTTAAGCAGGACCATTTAAATCTTGAAAAGCTTATATTCTGGGGAAAAAAAAACTCTGATGCACAACCCGTTATCTAGCATGGAGGGGATGTCTGAGGAGGGCGTACAGTACTTAGAAAAGCACTGCAGATTCTGTTCTTATTTTTCTGGTCACATCTTACAATGAGGCTATGTAATTTGCTTTTAGTGTCTGGGAAAGCTTGTTTTAAAAGAAGTTTCTAATCAGAAGGAAGCTGAATATAATGTTCATGTTTCTTGGCAGATATTTGCAGTGCTGCACTGATGTACTTCTCAAGGTCCTCTGATGGATGATGTTTTGAAAAGAATGTCAGATAGCTGTTTTGCTGCGTAAATCCTTGCACTTTAGGTCATTTGGTAACTCTGTATGTCTCGGCTTCAGTTTTGAAACCTGGGATTCTAATGAGAATGTCCTCGATTGGCAAGAAACCTCTATTTCAACCTACCCGTCCACACAACATGGGATTTTGAGAAGTGATTAAAAACTCCCCAAAACACAGATGTTGCCACTAAAAAGCAGAGTTTTCCACACTTATAATTGCAGATCGCATTGCGCATGGAGGGAGGAATGTATTTCTTTTAAGTTTCTATTTTATTTCTTACTTAAAACTAAGTTAGATAGCTGTTTTATCTTCCCCACAACACTCACAAACTGGAACTTTATAGTTATATATTATTTTTTGTGCTAATAGCCTTGGTTTGATCTTCTTTTAAAAAAATAAAAAAGATTGCTGAATGTGGTAGTGCATACTTGTGATCCCAGCACTCAGTAAGCTGAGGCAGGAGGACTGCCATGAGTTTAAGGCCAGTCTGAGCTACAGAGTGAGACATCGTCTCAAGAGACCAAACAAGCAAACTCCACCATACGAAGCTTGCTGCACACAGGTAGTGCAATTGGGGGGTGCTCTCACCTGCAGTGCACCACGATCGGGCCGGCGCTGGGAGGGTTGGACAGCTTGACTCGGCGGATGAAGGACAGGAGCCCGGTGGCGTGGTAGGGCACCCCGTGGTCAGGCCAGCCCGTGAAGTGGAACTGCTTGACCTCACGGATTTCGTTGTATCCCCTCTGTACAAAAGGACAAACAAGGGCTTCCTGAAGGACTGAAGAAAGCCACTGAACACAACCTTGGTCAATGAGTCAGCCCAGCAGTGATCACCGTTAAAAATCCATCCATGATCAAACCTTTTCCCGGAAAGGATGCAAGTTTAACATGGCCTAGGCTCTTCCTTCTGCTGTCCCACAGCTACCAGCAAGGAAAGAAAGTGAGAAGTTCTTGAAGTCTGTGCGTTTGCAGATTGTCAGTTGGCACAGATTTTATTTACCTGACAGTTTGCTTCTTACTGGGAATGACAACACCTAAGCTGATTTGACAGGAGGCAACACAAGCGCCCAACTGCTGCCCTGCTGACCCCGGCTCGAGCACTAGGGTGCAGACAGCAGGCTCCTCGCTGCCCCCCGATCTCGGTGTTCAGCTTATGTGTGTTGAAACGCCTTTGAAGGATGGCGCGGAGGATCTTCCAGCATCCTGCCGCTCTTGACTGGTTTCTGAAAGTGTAAAGACAGCTAAACTATCTTCAGGTAAACCGATTTTCTTAGCTCTGTGAAATAGTTCACACAGTATGGTTTCTGGTTAACAACAGCACAAACGGAAAGAAATAAGCTTCCGTCAGCGTGCACCTATCCTATCTGGGGAGACAGGAGAGCCTTCCGCACACTCAACCCAGATCCTCCTCTGGCCTCTGGTGAAAAGGAACCTGTAGAACAGAGCAGCGCAGCTTGGAGAGCATCAGGGAAATACTGAAAGTCTTATTTTTACAAATTCACATTTGCGGTGAAAGAAAAACAAAGCCATTATGAACCCTGTACTTCTAGCTATACTGATTCCACTAAATAAACACACTATGCTGAGGACAGATTACCCTAGTCTATCTCATCCGAGGCAGCCCTACCACATGCTTGGAAGCCAGCAATTCTGTCCTACAGTTCTTCCAATTCAGTGCTTAGCACAAAGTACTAACAAAGCAGGGCTCGAAAGACAAGTGTAATAGTTATAGGGTACACACTGCGAAACTGCATCAGTGGGAAAAACACCTTGCATGTTGCTTTACAAGACTGTTCCAGGGAGGAAAAGTCATGAGTTACTTTGAGCCCTGACTTTATTTAATTTTTTTGTTTTGTTTTTGAGACAGGGTCTCACTTTATAGTTCAGGCTGGCACTGAGCTCACAAGGTAGTCCAGATAAGCCTAGAACTCACAGGACTCCTCCTGCCTCTGCCTCCCTAAAACTGGAATTACTGGTGTGAGCCACCACACCCAGCAATCACTTTATCCTCTCAAGGAATTAGAGCATTATTTTTTTCAAATTGTTTAGATTTCATTTTTGCATTTAATTTTTCTTTAGTTATATTCCATTGATTTTTTAAAAAAATTAAATTTTTCATGGTTTTAAATAATCTTTCAAAATAGAAATCTTTTATGTGCATAGCTTTTTCCTAGAGGATGACCTGAAGATTTTCATGCAAATTATTGATCTATAAAATGTAATTTTAGTTCTGAGGAAATCATTCATTCACGGATTATTTAGAGAAGGATTTGTAAGAGTTATTTGCAGGGTGATTTGTGGTTGCTCTCTATGGGATTATGGAAACACCTCAATTTTTTAAAAATACCCAGGGTTTTTTTTAGTGACTAAATTCCTAATTGCTTTTTATAGCCCCTATATGACTTTAATAAAAATACATATCCCACATTCTCTCTGTATAATAATGAGGTATTCAATAAATCCAGCTTAATGGTTCTGTTTTTGAAATCTCTATTACTGCTTATTTTACTTTAATTGATTTGTCTAAGACATTTACACTTATATTTTATAGTTGTTATAATTATGTTGCTCCATATAGTTCTAGTTGTTACTTAACATTTCCTTTAATTATTTTCTCACATTGCTAGAATTACCAGCTGTCATTGGTAAAAATGGTATTTATCAATCATTTGCCTAAAGTTCTGCAACTGTTACTTTAAAATATTTACATTCATCTCAATTTGTCCAAAAATATAAACATGGTCATTTATACAAATAAATTTCTTTTTTCAAGTTCTAGTGCTTTTAAAAATTACACATTTCTCCTCAAAAATAATATGCCATTCTTATCTATTTTGGTGATAATTTGCTTAAAGCCACTGAAAAAGCTTATTACTATTTTTAGCTTATGTGTCAATTTCTAAGGATAGATTTATAAAAATAAACTTTCATGGCATCAATATTTTAAAATTCTAATATAAATTATTTTTCTAATATACAGAAGGTTTAAAGCAATTAACTATGATTGGTAGCATGTGAAAATATTTCAACACACACATTTGATGAGGATTATTCTTCCATACATTTTTTTGCTGACATGAAAGTACAACATTGGCTATCCAAATAGAGGATCACACATCTTTCACATGGGTGTCAGCAGCTACCTTTCTTCAGAGATCCCAGTGTGTTCTCTCTGTGCCCACACTATGAAGTAGGGACCCTAATAGTCGTATGTGTGTGTGTGTGTGTGTGTGTGTGTGTATGTGTGTGTGCCCCTTTTACTACTTCCATGTGCTCAAGTCTCAAGCTCTCCTGCAGCAATGATGGTTCTGTGCCTCAATTCCACCCACTGTACCCCACTTCTGCCTTAGTCTCTCCCTTTAAAGGTAGCAGTCAGACTACATGACCCTCACACTCAAGGCCCTCACTTATGTCACAAGCTAAAACCAGCATAATGGCCCAGAGGCCCCACTCACCTCTACTTGACCTCTCTGGTAGCTTCTCCTGTTTCTTTCTCCTTACTTACCCATCTCTTGACACCCCCGCCTCTGCTCCTCTTTCCCCATGACCAGGCTATGTACAACAGCCACACAAGGCCACTAAAATGACTCTCACCAGGTCCAAAACATAACCAGCAGCACCCAGACCCTTACTCATGTTACTCTCTTGTCAAGTCCTCTCTTGACCATCATTTCAAAGACCATGAAGCATCTCCTCTCCCATTTCAATAGCATTGCCCATTTCAATGTCCAACAACATTTGTTTTGCCACAATACAGTACTTTCATAATGTATTTGTTTATTTTATATTTATGACCTCTCTCCACTCTATTGATGAAAACCTCCAGGAGACTAGGGATTGTTATATGTGTCCCGAGGTTGGGACAACATGCCTTGGATGTGGTAAGTGCTGAAATAAATATTTTTGATCGAGTTTATTTCATAGCATCATTAAAAGAAGATCTGGCAGGTATTGAAGAGATAAACAGTTTCAATGCAAATGGATTTAGTAGAATTTATTAATACTTACCCTTTCCAGAGTGAATGTTCTTACTACATATTCAGCAAGTGGTTCCATTTCCACACAGCTCACTTTGAAGTCACCATAAACTTCAGTATCATCAGGCCAATATTTGTAACACTTAACCTAATCAACACAAGGAATACCCAGTGAGACTTGAACCAAAATATTCATCAGTAAAGAGGATTTAATCCCTGGGAATACTCTTTAGATTACAACTAAAACACAGTTAAAAACACATATAAATAACAATCTGTTATATAACAGAAAGAAAAACATTCTTGTAAAATGTATATGAGGGTAATAATGCAACTAGATTTTAGCACAGAATCAATGTTGATTTTATTACTCAATGAGATAGAAAACAATTTCTTAGCCACTGAAGGTCTAATAGTATAAGGGTTTTTTCCACTCTGCTTGTGTTTATGACCAAAAAAAAAAAAAAGTTCTTCCTCTTACCCGGCCCACCTCTACCAGATTTGTGACCATGACAATGCAGGCGGACTGCTCCTGCCAGACCATTCTCCAGAAATCATACACAGTCTCATGAACGGGACCTGGGAAGAAATCAGTTTTCATTTCAG
This sequence comes from Thryonomys swinderianus, assembly GCA_004025085.1. Taxonomy (NCBI): domain Eukaryota; kingdom Metazoa; phylum Chordata; class Mammalia; order Rodentia; family Thryonomyidae; genus Thryonomys; species Thryonomys swinderianus. The sequence goes on along the minus strand of PVIC010012250.1, from coordinate 24,119 downwards.
AGTTCATGAGACAAAACAAATGGGAGAGAAAATTAAATTGAGGAGACACTTTAAGGGCTAATACAAAACGTCACTCAGACTAGTGAAATCTGAACTCAGATCTGAATTCACATTGCGGTAAAGACCACGTGCATACACAGGTGTTGGAAAATTTCCTCCTGGACATCTTGACTCAACAAATAGTGTCCCTAGGTTCTAGGGCACTCATATTTACTAGATTACTTGAGTGCACCTTTAAATGTGTGTGAAAAGTAGAACTCAAGCCACCATCAATTAACCAGCATATATTATCAATGAAATAAATGTCCGTCATCTCTAAACAGTGAATGTTCAGATGTTAGCGAAGTGGCACCCTCACATGGAGAACACATCATGATACTATTGTGTGTTTTCATCCTCCAACTGCAGAAGCCTATGCCGGGCCATCCTTAGCACTGGAAGACTAGAATATTGCCTTAAATGGTGCTGGATTTTCCTAAATTTAAAGAGTAGTCAAGTGAAACTCGGTTACTCCAAAAATATGTGAAAAATTTAGAAAAAGAACCTCTGTCAAAAGGGCAGACACGGCTTTTGCTTTACTTTTCTGTTGTTGTATGCAACAGACGTGCTTCTCTCTTGATGGTTGTCATCCATTTGGAGAGATAACTACAATTTTTTTGTTAGGGTGCTTTCATTGCCTAGAGCACCACAGTATGAAGATTTCCCTACTTCTTGCTTTCCACAATGAATAAACCTCACTATGTTCCCGTTAGGTGTGTTTTGTTTCAGTCTTGACTTGACAGAAGATAGAGGAGAGAGAAAGTACAAGCCCACATCTCAACAGTATCAGTCTTGGGAGTCATTCCATTCCATTCTGACAGCCTTGCTGGAAGATCAGAGCCCCTGCTGTGAGGAGAACACTCAACTTCCCAAGTTAGTCCTTGCTCATGCTAGTCTGAGGGACTTGCACTTGGAACGGGGTTAATACAAGGGATGAAATCACACAGATGACCAGAATTTTCTCTATACATTCAATTAAAAACAAATCAAACTTATGTTTCACCCAGATATAATATTTGTGTTATGCAAATGAGTAAAGAGTGGCATTAGAAAAGCCAATCTTTTCCGGTAATGCGATAAAATGGCCAAAGATGGCCATGTGGCTGAATAGGCAAAGCGCTTTAGTCTGTAACATTCAGAAAGATAATGATACCTTGGGTTGCAATGTAGTGACTCGGTCTCTGGTAGCCCTAAAATAGGAGAACACCTCAGTTATCATTTAACATCAGGATCAGAAATAAATGAATGAAGGCATAAAAAGATGGAGACAAGCACCCGTTAAGGTTAAGTTATAGTGAAAAGTGCAGAGATGAGTAGTGAACACATAGTTCACTTCTCAAACCTACATTATCTGAAAGGTAAACATAAAGCAAAAATTAAATACTTTCAAGGCTCTGATTAGAATGTATATTAATATAATTAAGTTTTGTTTGCTCTGAATAACCTCATAGATTTTGTTCGGTTTCACTGAAATGTTTATGCCTTCATGTTAATCTTTAGTCATTCATTCCTGGCAAAATTGTGTTTAAAATATTAATGCTGATTTTTATCATCCAAAAGTACAACACACTGCATTACAAATGGACGAGGACATATTAGAACCATAAAAAAAATACAGAACATTCCAATGTTAGAGCTGGACGATGCATGTGTGCGTCCAATCAAAGTCCTGCTGAGATTCGTTTAGAGACTATCACGTTCTACAGCATGTTCAGGAATCCATGAAAACTATTTTGTGTGTGCTACTAATGCTAGTGTTGATTTATATACACCTATAATTAGAGGAACACACATATATAGGGAAAGGGTTTTTAAAATGCATCTTATCCCATACAAAAGGTTTTCTTCCTAGTGTGTCAAAAGTTTTGTGTAAACAGTTAATACTGTCTCAATAAAGTGTTCTAGAAATGAGTGCGGCTCTTTGCTCTCAGATGGCTGGCCTTAAAACAAATTGTGATTTGCAAAAATATTGATGGGTTAACTTTTTTTTTTTTTTTTTTTTTTTTGAGACAGGGTCTCGCTTTATAGTTCAGGCTGGCCCTGAGCTCACTATGGAGCCCAGGCAAGCCGCAGTGAACTCAGCAATCCTCTTGTCTCTGCCTCCCGAGTGTGCTGGGATTACAGGCATGAGCCACCATGCCTGGCATTGTGGTATGCGGTGTTGATTGTTGGTGGGCGTGAGTGTCCACGCCCAGCATTATATGTGGTTACCAGGGATCGAACTCAGGACCTTGCGCTTGTGAGGCAGGCGCCAGAACCACTGAGCTAACCCTCCGGCCCTGATGGGTTAACTTTTGAAATCTGGTGTGCATTTGTCAAAGGATTTAGCAAAGTCTTTGGGAAAGTCTGTTCATGTTTTTGTTTTGCTGATTTAACACACATATGTGTACAAATTAAGGTCTTGAACCAAAAATGTAAAAGTGTGAATTACACTGTTGTAGTTTGAAGACTTCTATTTCTTTAGTAGCCACTGTAGAATGAGGCTTATGAAAAAAAATTTTAGAAGGTTTTCAAGCATGTCAACACATTTTAAATAAGACATCTACAGACTGGTGAAAATAGGATAATGTAATAAGAGAGAAAAATTATAAAATTGCATAGCAATAAGCCAAAATACACTGGGATCCTAATAAATGTTGGGTAATAATTCTTACTTAGAATACAGTTTTACAGTATGAGACATGCAGTGACATTGTGATTAGGCTCAAGTATGTACCTCTTGACAGAAAAGTTAAACTAAGAAGGTGAGACCAATCATAAACTTAGCAAAGAAATGTTTGTTTCTTTTATCCTAACAAGTAGATGGTTAGCTTAGCTTTCAACTATTAAGTTTCTGCTGAATTTAAATATAGAATAAAATTTTGTTCCAAATATCTAACTAATATACTTATGTAGTATACTCAGTACAATAATTCAAATAGATAAATATTTATAATGCTCAAGATAATTTTGAAACACTAACTTCCAAAGTGTGATGGAAATTATTTCCTACTTTGGGATATTAGAAGAAGTTGAATCTTACGGTTCCTATTTGCATGTATAAAAGTTATGCATTATGCTATCTTGCCGAACTTGTACATTTTGCCCTAGAACTATGTATACCGTGAATCAATGAATTTCAGCACCTCCATTTTCATTGTTAAAAGTGGCTGAAGCCTAATGGATGTGAAATAGGTGTTGTACAGGACACTAACCACTCAACACGCATTACTTCACTTAATTCTCTTAACAAAGAGATGAGGTGAGCACTATAGCTATTATCCCTCTGTAGAGATGAGGAGACCCATGCAAAAAGAGGAAAATAACATTCCCAACATCTCCTATATGATTTTGAACCAGGTGCCCTATAAATGATGTGATATTTTGTCTCCTTAACAATATTTTACCTGATAATTACTTCCCCTTACATAACTTACATGTATGCACGCACGCATGCTGGCGCACGCACACATACACATACACACAATTTAATCAAAATTTAACAGTAGAATAAATGTTCAAGCCAAGTTTTCACTTATACAATTCGATATATATGTGTGATATGGATAATCTAAAATTGCAATTTAGTAATTGTTTTGGCTGAGTAATTTTGCTTTACAAGCTAATACCACACACCACAAAATAGTCTCCTGTTTATTTTTAACACCAGGAGCCAATCTAAAAATTAAATTTTAGAAACTCTAATACACATCATACTATCCAGCTTCTCACATGTGTTTGGGAAAGGGTAAGGATAAAAGTCAGAAACAGAAATTGTCAACAAATAAAACTTGAGTACATAATTGTTGAAGCCAAAAATGACCTGTTTTTCTAAACAAGAAAGGGAAGGAGGTAAAAAGAGATCTTTACACATGTAAAAGAATTACAAAAAATGAACATAAATATATTGTATGAGACTAGGTGAAGCATGCAGAAATAACTAGTAGTAAGCATTAGTAATAATTATAATTAAGAATACTAGTTTTAATATTCATAATAGGGTGCTGTTATTTACATATAGTGATACTTACATCCCTGTACAGCCAAATCTACAGCCCAAACCAAAGTCAGGTGTGAAAGAAAGCACAACAACATCAGTAAGTACTAGGACGTAGAACAAGGAAATGTGCACAGTTTGTTCTTTATTTAAAAGGCTAGTAATTACTTTAAAGGTAATAACAAGCAAAAAGTTCACAGCTATAAACTGATAAAGTGAGCAGACTATCAAAACAAAAGCACTTACATCTATATAGTTGGCATTAATGTAATCTGAAGACGGATCATCCTCGACAGGTTGTAAAATGACTCTGGAGTGATCATCTGCAACATTTAAATAATAGAATAAACCTATGAAATTTCTTCCTGTTCTGAGATGGTGTCTCTGGTAATGATTTAACACAGTTCAGCTTCTCAGTCTTATGCATATCTGCCCACACTCTACATAATTCACTACCATCAAGTTAGTCATCATAAGGACATGGAAGAACTTCAGTGAGTTTACTGCTTGTCCCACTCACAGCAGTCTGTGCATACAGCTTTCCTGGCTCACGTTTTCACAGTTAGGAAATACAGGGGGATGTGAGAGCAGGTGCAGAATCAGAGCCCTGGACCTGACTAGAACACAGAACCCACATAAAGTCTGCTTTGGGGTTTTAGGCACAATTTTAGGAGGATGCGATCCCCTTTCTCTGTGCTTTATAGCCAAATAAGCCTCAGAACTATACTGAATTTTGAATTCTCTTTTCTCATGTGTTGGGAATCAAGGTGAAGAGTTGATGTATTTTTGATATTTGAAAATTATTTAAATTCATGAAAGGAGTAATAACCAGCTTGTTAGAAGCTGAGTCATCTACTGCTTTCCTTGTTGTGCCTTTGGTTTCCAGTGGCAGTGACTTTTTTGTTTCTCTCAGGACCTCATCATGAAGACTTAGTCAAGAGTTTAGAATGAGCTACATTGCAGCAATTAGGCTGAGTAACATAGGACAACTACTGTCAACCATTGGTCCCAAGCTGAGAAGAAAGGTACATAGAAAGGTCCTCCAACCTCAAGTCTGATGGCAGGTGTGCTAGAGCAATTTATAACTGTACAGATAGTTTTCTTTATCCCAATGATTTTAGCTGTTTAGTAACAGCCCCACACATGTGTGTGCAAACCTAAGGCAAAGAGGAAGTTATCTCTACAGGTAGAAGACTGAGTAGATTTAATTAATAAGAATAATGACAAGTTTGCAGTTTCTGCTAGTTCAACTTTTTCTTTTTTTTAAAATTGAATTGTTTATTGGTACATTTTATATACAGCTTACAATCACTCTTGTTCTTAAGATCAAATAGATTCTCTCTAAACAGATGTGCCAACCTCTAGGATTATCACAATGTCTGAAACCATATAAGGAGGAATTACAACTCATTGTATCTTGACACACACAATATTTGCATTCACCAAGAATTACATGGGAACTTACATGCTATGATGTTTCCATATCGGTTTTTTGCTCTGTTTTGATCTTTTTTAGCTACATCCCACGATGCAGACTGACCTTCAAAGAAGCTCTGGGAAAAGAAAAAAAAATAACAAGCAGATTGAATTTAATTCTGTTTTTAAAAACAGGTTTATTTGTTTTGAAGGCTCATAAAATAAAAACCCCCTTCTCAGAGAGGCAGGATTCTACAGTAGTAAACAAATTTCCTTTTCAGACTGTTTGCTAGATTCATACTAGCTCATTTTGGATTGGACAGAGTTCAACTTAAGGACCAAAAAATAACTCAAGAAATAAAAGGACTTTAAAGTATTTCACATTTAAGATAGCTATAATCTTGTAAGACCAAAAAACATTATTCTTTTTAAAATACAGTGAATAATAATAGATAAAACCTGCAAAAACCTGGTTCTACTGAGTATTTTTCAAATGTGCATTCAGTAGTACTTATAACAGAAAAAAAATCCCACAACTTCCTTCCGTAATTATTCATTAAATTATATGCAGTACATCACATTTTGGTTCCTTTGAAGATCATGAAAAGGACTGTCCCTACAACAAGGGACCATATGAAAATTAAAAAGTCCCCCTTCCCTAAGAATCTGGGAACAGATGAATTTGTTGATTGGTTTAATTACCATATGCAGCAATTTAAAATGTGGGAAAAGATTTCCTTTTCCAGAAAAACTTACTTTGCTCAACACAGGAAATGCGGTCTTCAAAGAGTCTTTGAAGCAAAGAACACAGGAATGCACATGAAACGAACAAAAAGAACCAGCTCTGGCAGAATATTCTGATTTTTCCTACACTTGCTTTGTTATCACAACATAGTGTTCTGCATATATCTAAAACCAACATTAAAAATTCAAAGATAAGTTTTATTCATGTCCCAAATAAGGTACATAAGTAGTTTGTGCATTATACATGGAGTCTGAAATTTTTTTATTTTTTTTTTTTTTTTACATGTTGGGTGAGCTCTGCAGTTTCTCACGATGAAGTACTGCCTGGATTCTTTCACTTTAGATGTTTACATGTCCTTGGTGAGTACGAGGGCGCAGAGGGACAAGCTTCCATGCTCCAGACTGGCATTTCTCAGGAAGTGAAGGGCTGCACAAGAGCTTGTACTGTGCTGCTGAAATCCCTTCCTTTGGAAAAGAGATCCTGGTAGTTTGGTTTTAGCTGGAAGGGAAAGAATTTGCCACACGCTTCTCTGTGCTTCTTGCTGTTGTTTACTGGGCTTGCCCAGCTCCCCCATGCTCTTCTGCCATGCTCAACCCATCTACAGTGTGAGCCTGCGTGTGGTGAGCAGCACATTCAAAACAGGCTTCCTTTTTCTCACTCTGAGGATCCATTCGGAAGAGATAGAAATAGTTGCTACGTAGGTCCTTCTAATGACAGAGCCTGCCATAGTACCGCGAAACTCTTCTCAACTGATTTTTAAATAAGAAAATAGAAGAAGGATCTAACAAAGCAGTTTTAGTAACACAGAAAAATAAGTTCTAAGAACATGAAAGTTCTTGGAATGAAAGCAGATCCAGATCTCTACCGAGGAACAGTTTTAATTTTCTTTTCTTTTTAAATTCAATTCCACTCCCTTCCCCAAGATGCACACTTGATTTTGTATTCACAAATACTGTACTACACAGACTACAGAGCATTCCACTCCTTGCATTACACAAGGGAGGGAAAATGTTACATTTCATCTGACATCATGGTTAAAAAGGGAATGTAACACATCACTGACACGCTCACCTCGTACTCCTCTTTGAATCCGTAGCTGTCTGATGTCTTCATAAGGTTGATGTGCTGTAGTAAGTCGGCCACTCTGATGGCTGGGTGAAGCTGGCCCGTCTGGTATGGAGACTCCGTCCCCTCACAGAGGTAGCGAGGAACGTCTAGAAGCCGACTGGACTCTGCTGTGGCACTGTGGTTTTCGTCTGGTATTTTTCATATTCCAGAAGATTAAAAAAGAGATACAGTTATCTTGTTTAATGTACATGCAAAGGAGATTCTAAGAGCTAAAGATCTTTCTGATAACAGAAGGAAGGGAAAGAAATGCCAGAAAGGGCCTAGCCAAGCATCTGTCAAGATCTTTGGTCTTTCCTTTAGCCCAAGGGTTGAGCCCAGAGCCTACTCTGTGTGTATCTGTGAGACAATAGAGCTGTGAGACAATAGAGCTGGGAGATGTTGGAGACTTTTTACGGTTTCCGGGGAGAGTAGTTGGATTGTCACTGTGGTCATAGCAGTACACGGTGGGGCTGGATAACCCAGTGATCAGCTGGAGACCTGCTACACTGTAGACTGAGTCGGACAAGCTCCTTCCCGCTCAGATCCCAACCTCCCTGGGAGACCTGGTCTGCAGCTCTTCCGCACAGCACTTCCTCTTGCCCTCCTGGTGCTCCCAGACCCTATAGAGCCTCTCAACACAATTTCTCCTAGCCTGGAAAAGTGAAAGCTGTTCTGATCAACCTTTGAGCTCATTGTGCCTGCTGGCCAGGCTCCATGAGCACTTGACTGGATTCCTGCCCTTGATTTCTCCTTAGCTTTGTTGCTTTGCCTGCTAATATATTTTGACCTCTCTGGTCACCTTGCGAGCCAGCTGTGGTCACAAGCCCTGGACTTCTCCCCACGCTGTCCGGCCTGGGGGTGAGGCCACTCTTTACATTTGCATGCCTTCCGGTTTTCCTACTGCCTTCACTTGATTGGTTCTAATGGTTTCTGTACTTGTCTATTTGGTTTACTGAACCCTGAGTGCACAGAGTGTAGAGACAGTCACATTTTCTTATTCCTAGCCCAATAAATATTTCAATAAATAAACTAAAATCCACTGAATCCCTTACCACCCACATTTGAGTGTAGGACCCATCCCAATAGTATTGTTAACTCAAAATGAAAAGAAATTTTTAAATTTTCTTTCCGTCAGCAGGAGGAAGAAAAGAACAAGAACATTTTGCCTAAGAAGAATAAACAATATTTTAATGATGGAAGTACTAATATTACACAATGAGAAGCATGCTTATATTTATCACATTTAAACTTACCATTTAAAAAAAAACAAACTTTTTAAGGGGTATTACTTTGAAAAGCATTATACTGTCATACTCATTAACAGAAAAGAAAATACACTCTCAGGGGAAATTTTGTTTTTAATGATAATGCATACTGTAGAGAACGATATTTAATTAACAGTTAAAACATATTTCAAGTGCTGGTACATTTGCCTGTTCTATCAGCAACTCTACAAATAGGATATGGCAAAAAATGAATTGTTGTCCCCATGATAAACATTTTTTCTTCCTAGAGAAGGGAAAAAAAAGAACCCTACAATCAGATTTCTGTGCCTCTATAATTTTGCTTGATTGCATTTATCTTTAACCTCCCTTATTAAGTTGAATATATATATTTTTACATTTACTCCTAAAAATATCACATTGAATCAAAAATCCCCTGGTGGACCCTGCTGTGGTTTAACCACCCAAGAGGATGAATGCCTTCTACACTGGGTTTGTCCACCACTCTACATGCAAACATTTGTTAGCAGACATGATTCATGAGTTACCTCCCTTACACTGAGACTACAGTTGATTGGTCTACCTCTCCTCAAATATTACAATCGATAGACTGACATAATGAATATGTACATATCCTCATGAAAATTAATTCAGAAGCAACTGATTTCGGCACTGTCACGGAATATACAGAGAAAATGAGACATACAGAGAACAGATAATAACCAAGGGGTAAAATGTGATCTCTTAAACTGGACCAGGAGGCTGGAGCTCTGTGTACAACCTCACAGCACACACGGTGCCTGCTGAAATAGCAGAAGTTTTACAATTCTAAGAGGCTCAGTGAAAAACAGAATTTACCCATGTAACAAATCTTACAGTTAATTGTCTCCCAGTACGAAACTGACAGTGCCTTGGTGTTGCATTATGTTTTAATACAGTAGTACAATAAGCAGTAAGGTCTTTAAAATAATCACATAAGAATTATTAGTCTCAACACATTTCTGCCTCATTAAACCATCTACTAATGCAACTACTAATGAGGATACATGTACTAATCATTATCCTTCTAACACATTTAAAAATGATAACTTCAACTCTACCCCTAATTGAAAGGTTTTCTAGAGTTCTTTGCAAAACACTTACCAGTTATAGGGACTTAAACCCAACGAAGCAGTAAAACACACACACACAAAAACAAAAATATGAATCAATATGAAAAGCTTCTAAGTTCTTTAAGTCAATAAGTAGATAATGACATTGAGAAATATTTGAGGTGATTTTAAAAATCATTTTACAAATACAAAATGAATTAGATGCAAAATAACTGGAAAAAACCATAGTCTATGAATGATAAAAATGCAACAATTTTCTATAGCTAATGTGGTTAATGACAAGCTTAGTTTTTAAAGAACATCAACATGTGTACAGTCCACCAACAAAAAAACTGTATATGCAATTCAGAAAAAGAAAAATAAGACGATTTTTTTTTTCAGTAGATGGTGTGACCCTCATCTGGGGAACCCTAGAGGTTGTTGTACATTGCAGAAAACCCATTGCACTGTGGGTCTTTGAGAAGAAATTGAAAATGCATGTGTAGCAATCATCAGTGACCAAAGTTACCTAAGCAGCAATTCACCATAACTGGGAGCAGTTGGTTGTACTTTATCTGTAAGCTCATGGCCTGAGCATGTCTTGTAATTACAGAGGCCAAATCTAACTTGTATTAATCTAATGATGTCTCAATAAATTCAATATGAAAATATTTATACCAGGCTTTCTTTTCCTTCAGTGTGTACACATTTTTTTTTTTTTGGTGGACTCTGTATATTTTTTATCGGCCATTTTGATTTTCAAAATGAAATAAAATGCATAATGAATATTTATAAAAATAGGTCTTATGACGATTGTGTTTATTTTTTTCCATACATGAATATTCCTTTCCAAAAATAAAGTTATTCCAATAATTGTTTCAACTTTGCAGTTTATAACAGGATTATTTCCTTTTCTCTCTCTCTCTTTTTTTTTTTTTTTGAGACAGGGTCTCGCTTTGTAGTTCAGGCTGGCTGTGAGCTCACCATGTAGCCCAGGCAAGCCTCAAACTCAGCAATCCTCCTGACTCTGCCTCCCGAGTGCTGGGATTACAGGCATGAGCCACCACGCCCGGCACTTATTTCCTTTTCTCTTTATAAAATCCTATGAACATGATATAGTAGGAAATGCTTTACTGTTATAAAGATGGGAAAGCAAGCATACAAGGCACTTTTATGAACTCATAGTTAATCTACAGGAGGACTGAGACTTGAACCCAATACTACATGTTCTTGTAAAGGCATGAAATGAAATTTTAACATTGAGGCACCTAACTCTTTTTCAATGAGTTTTGTAATATTTCAGGTAAACTTTCATTTAACTTGCTACTGACAGCTTCCTATAGTGCTCAAGGGAAGATGATTTTGCAGTGGCATTTGAGCCCTTTGGTGATCACCATTCATGGTCACGCCCATGGGTCCAGGCCACCTCTTTGGACAAATCCCAAATTCATTTCCCTGCTTATTCATGTGGGCATCATACAAAGTGCAGAGAAAACCAGATTATTTTAGAATACACAGTCTATATATCAGTTGCAAAACTATACTTTGAAATAATTACTTCAGTGGCAAGAGGTTTATTTTACTTAAATTGAATTAACTGTATTGTTCAACATATTTTATGACATAATCCAACATGAATAGCCAAAACATATGTACCATAAAAACGCTGCCAAAAAGGCCACAAAAACATATGGAAAAAAAATCAAAGATAAAAGTTCTATATTTAACAAAAGACATCATTTGTGACTTTTAAAAGCTTTCAGTGGACAGTTTCCATATTTCTTTGATTAAATCTTAATTAAAAATACTGGGATAGCTGGGTGTAGTGGCTCACACCTGTAATCCCAGCACTCGGGAGGCAGAGATAGGAGGATTGCTGAGTTTGAGGCTTGCCTGGGCTACATGGTGAGCTCAGAGCCAGCCTGAACTACAAAGCGAGACCCTGTCTCAAAAAAAAAAAAAAATACTGGGATAAACTGATACGGGACTTGTGGACATACAATCTAATTGGCCAATTATTGGTTAAGGAATAGGGTACACTTTGAAGGGAACCCATTTAATTCCGAACCAGATATCTTGATTTTAAAATGAATGCAGTTTTACATCTGGAAGACCTGAATCACCACTAGAAATGTCGGGCCTCTCAGAGGTTGCACAGAGGTAAACCATGGGGCTTGTTCTAGATTTTGGAAAGATGGTACTAATCATAGAAGGTTTACGTACAATTCCAAACCCCACTTCGAGGTTCTAATGATGTAAACTGTGTTTGTAAATTCTTAGTAAAGACAAAAGAAAAGCAACTGCATCCAGTCCTAATATTCACTTGCAAGTGTATTCTTTTATAGCTATAGAATTAAGAATATTTAGGAACATTCCTTCCCACATATAACTTGTACATATACACTCAGATTTGCTAGCTTCATTGACTTCTGAGAGCTACAACGTTAGGACTCATTTCGCTAAATTAGTTGTTATTATCAGTCCTATATTAAAGGACACTGGACTTTTGTTTCAAATCTAGCAGAATAATTATTTTGGGAATATGTTGTTTTAAACAACATACACTCTCTGCTATGCTGAAATTCACTAGATCTACTTGCATTGAATGGAGTTGCTGTCTCTGACAAGACTCTGGCTATTTTAAGTAAAGATGCTTTCTGCACCAAAAATAGTCACTACTCAGACAAAGCTACAACTCATGCAAAGAGCTGTGATCCATGCAATAAATAAATAAACAAACAAACAGATAAAGTGATGGTGATGATAAAGATTTTGGGCCTCACCTAACACAGCAGTCGGCACAAGAGGATCATTGGGCACTGCAGGAAAACAAAGCTCATGAAGGCATATACTGCTCCGAAACTGAACTCTGAACTCTTTAAAATAACAGATTATCCTTTCTTAAGAAATATAATTATTCAGCTTCCTTCTATTACTGGATTGTGCAAGAGGAAAATGCTCTCTTCTAGCTCAGGGTATCTCAAAGCATGAGGCAAGGTTTATCTGTAATTATATTTTAGTATGCTGTTTAAAAAGCCAGAAGACTCAATTTGACGTTATAAAGAGTGTAAAACTGGGGGGGGGGGACTATGCATTTTATATCTAAGATACTTGGAGAAAAATGATCTAATATTCATTACATATAAATTTTTCTTTGGTTAACTGTGGTAAATAGATTTAATCTTTTATCTAAGTCCATAAGTAGACATTTATAGCCATCTTGCTGGATTGCGGCTTTCTAATAAAGTGCTAATATATGCTATGATTAGAAAAGTGTAGGGGCCAGAAATGCTTTCATACCTGTAATTGATTAAATATTAAATCAAATGCTTAGAGAGATGGTACCTCCATATAATTAGCAAAACTTATTTTCGGCAGTAAGAGTACTTCATGTTTTCCCTATCATTTATTTTATAGTAGAGTACAAATAAAATAGATCAGAAAAACCTATCATGTTTTAAATGAAGTTCCCAAATGTCTCGTATTACATTTCTATCTCCTAATTTGGAGTCAATATACATCACGGAAAATAACAGGCTGCGTTTAGAGTCAATATGCATTGAAAACTTTCACTTGCTGAATACTTGTTGAAAATTCTCCCTCTCTGAAAAGATGCAAAGACATCCATCCTGCAAGCACTTTGCTTCTATCCCTGCCACTCCATACGTGTATGATTTGTAGAGGAAGTAACAGTCCTGTGAGGAACTCATTTTCTTGCACCCACGTTTTCCTTGTCCCCAGGTCTGTGACCAAGGGCTCTGCCTGAGAAAGACCAACACACCTGACATGGGCCCTTCAAGCCTCAGTTGTACTTGAGGATTTGAAGAAGTGAAATCAGGTCATTTAAATGTAATTAACTTAAAATAAACTGAGGCACTATGGAACATAATATGAAATTTATAGGAAATTTGAGGATGAAAAATAATACTGAAACTGAAGTAATTATTGAAATCATCTGCAAATGATATTTCAATGGAAATATTCTGAAAGCGCTACCTGCATGGCTCAACTTTAGCAATTTTGTAAGATGGGCAGATGGACGTTTCAGACTTCATACTAGCAATGTAAGACCAATGTAGACTAATCTTTCCCTTAGTTAACTTTCAGTATTGATATTTCCTAGGACCCCATAGTAGACTATTTTAATGAAATAGTTTTACCTGTATTACTAATTCCCAGCAAAAAAAAAAAGATTGTTTCTTCTAATCTCAAAAGAAACTTCATCTTACACGAAGATGCAATTACAAATAATTATAAATTTTCACATGAGTTCATTTTATGTAGACAATCATATACTTTAAAGTACTTAATGTGGTCTGAGCAATAAATTTTTGGAATTATTTGTTATATTTTAATAATAAAAATCAATACAGTTTGAAGTTCAACAAAATCAAGTACCAAGCTTCAACACAGCCCTTCTTATGAGTCTCACAGTATCTCCTTTTTCTGTGTCTAGGTGTTTCTTCCCTCTTTCTCTCACTTTCTCAATTATTCAGTTTATCTGTAGAATGCATACATGCATTTCCAGAGCTACAAGATGGCTTATTAAGATTTTACCAAGAAACTTACATCTCGGACTAAAGTTATGCTGGTCCATGAAGGTGATAGACAACGGGTCTTCTGCATGGAGTGTGCTCTGATCCGCGTAGCTCCGGTCCATGGCATTCACCATGTGGGTCATCTCCTGCCGAGTGCTCCCCATAGCATCTTTGCGCTTCTTAGCAAGCTTGCTGCCAAGGCAAATAGGAGAGGGGACCCTGAGCAAAAGACTTGGACAAGATTTGACATGAGCAATAAGTAGTTTGAGTGTGTCTGGGACAAGGCTATAGATGCGGCTTAGAAACCTAAGAACTGGTTATGATATCAGGAATCAAGTTGACACTCCAACAATTACATTGGTCCATTGCTGAAAATCTACTTTACTTTTCAGGTATCTCAATATCCAACCTGTCAATACAAACCTCTCACTGTGTTCTACATTTTGATCCATCAAAATAAATCTCATAAGAATATAATTACATTTTACTAAAAGTATAAATGACCCCTTCCAAAGTAGAGGAATTGAAGGAAGGTTGAATCTAAAATTAAGTTTTAATCATTCTGCTAGGTGATCAGTTCTTTTAATAAATTTTGATGTTTTTTTAATTAACATGACCTAAGTTTATTTTATGATAACCACCCCAAGAAAAGACAAAGGGAAGCCCTATTCTAATCAGGCTTGGTGGGACATGACTGTAATAAAAAAGAAAAAAGTATACCTGGGGAATAGGTCAATGTGAAAGCTGTGAGTTCAATTACCAGTAGGGCAAGGGAGGGGGCTTGTTCTTAATTTTCTCTTGGGTGTTACTAAGTTAAAAAAATAACATGGATAGCATTAAAATATTTACCAAAACACTGATAAGATTAATAAAAACCTAATCTGAAGTCTCAACATCAACCACAGCAACATATAATTCAATTACACAAACAGGGGATTAAAATATATGTGTGAGAAACGTTTGCAGAAAAATGGAAGACACTAAGCAAATTTTTTTTTTTTTTTTTTGAGACAGGGTCTCGCTTTCTAGTTCAGGCTGGCTCTGAGCTCACTATGTAGCCCAGGCAAGCCTCGAACTCAGCAATCCTCCTGTCTCTGCCTCCCGAGTGTTGGGATTACAGGTGTGAGCCACCACGCCTGGCACTGTGGTATGTGGTATTGATTGCTGGTGGGCGTAAGTCTCCACACCCAGCATTGTATGTGGTTACTGGGGATCGAACAAAGAACCTTGCACTTGCGAGGCAGGCGCCAGAACCACTGAGCTAACCCTCCAGCCCACTAAGCAAATTTTTAATGTAAAAGGGTCACCTTCTTGGAGGACTGATAGGCCCTGTTCCCATAAATTACTGATTTTAAACTCTATGAGAAAGTGTTCACAACAGAAATGCCTCACGAGCATCACAGGGAACATGAATGAGAGGATTTTGAAATGAGCAAGAGTGTATATTTTGAAGAACTCAAATGCTGGTACCTTTATCTTACAAATCACAATGTAAATTACATTTTGGTGCTATGTGACTGTTTCATGTAAAAGAAAACTATTAAAGACGTATGAAATATTTAAAATTGTATTAACTAGGCAATTCATTTATGATATTAAAACACTGCAAACCTCTGTAGTAGGCAAATTATAAAAGTAAGTTTATGGCAGTAGTTACATTGTCTGGAAAATGTTCCTTACTTGTTCTAAGAGCATAATTTCTCAGTTAGATTGTGAGATGAAGTATTCCTTTCTCTTCCTCATTAGTGTCTGTGCTGCAGGAAATGCATTACTAATAGTACAAGGGCTCATTTGGTAGGTTCACTTTATGCCCAAAGGCTTTGCAGTTAAAAAAATGAATCGAGTAATTTGAGAACTGTTCCAGTGTTTTTTCCTCAGAGAGTTTTACCGCTGGTCCTCATGGGACATACTCAACATGCATAACACATTAACATAATGGATCTGGAATCCGAATAAGACAGTCATAAACTACAACGTGGAGACAGGGATGATCCTACATTTTAAAAAATAATTATTAACAGAGTACAGTCATACTAAGACGAGGACAATGCACACAAACACCACCACCATCACCACACTATCGCTACCACCACAGCTCCTCCTGCACCACAACCTTCACCATCGCCCTTCATCGGCAACATCTACTTTCTACACCAACACGTCTATTCACGCCTCTTTCCAGTCTAAGAACAAAAGACTGAAAACCTGCTTGGCTGGTTAGGGGTAACTTCCTAGATGGCTGTTGCCTTTAATCCGAATGGTAAAATTCAGAGTTAACTTCTTTTGTACAAACAAAACAACTGAATGCTTATTTTAGCCTTCCTGAGTTTTTGAAGTGTTTTTATTTTTTGAAACAATGCGTAGACTTAACTAAATATGACTCAGCATCATATTTAGCTGATGGACTCTGTTTTCTAGATGTTTTTAGGGTGTCACATAGAATATTTGTGTTTTTGAATTACAACTTTCTTTGGCCTGCAATATTTGGCTAAGAGCCATCCAATTCTGTTTCAGCTAAAAGATGTTCTACAACCCCATGTAGTGTCATGTATGGTTGTAAGTGCTTTTCAATGGTTTTCCCCACTGTGTGCTTCCTGAAGAGAGAGACCATCTGTACATAAATATCCTGGGCCATTGGACAGCACCTGGCCTGCACTCAATAAATACTTCTTGAATAGATAGATAAACCAGGCCCATTATATGCACAGTACTTTTCACTTGTTAACTCAATTAATTCTCAGATCAATCCACTGGATATAGCATAAGGCTTCTAATCATATGGACGAATTCATGGAAGATTTGAGGAGTTAAATAACTTGTGCAAGGTTGTTTACCTAAAAAGCAAGTAAGAATGACCTAATTCCAAAGCCTAAACGCTTATTTTATACTCTGATACCTATAGTGTTTTTACTGCCACTTACAAAGCATCCTACACTAACAGCACAGTGCTGTAACTGTTAAACACCAGTCATTTCATATCAGAGAGGAAAATGAAGAGGGTACAAATATGTTATCACTGAAACACTTAAGTGATAACTTTGTTTCTTGGGCAAGAAGAATGAACTTATTTCTCAATAATCAGAGAAAATGAGTTGGATTATAACAGCACACCCTAAAATCTGGATTCAAAATAATTCTAAAAAATTTAAAATGCCCATGTAGCAAACAGCAAATGGAAATGAGGACTTTTATGATACTTTTAAACACATATAATTTATATTTATTCCATGATTTGGGACTACTAAGCAGTAATGAATTTTTCAAATGCATGAAAAGTTAAAACTTTCTCTCAATGAAGAACTTTCACCTTGTAGGGTCACAGAATTAGATTGGTAGGCAGGTTATGTGGGCACTTGTGTGGATTTATGTCAGTGAGGCATCCTCAGCTCCATTATTACATCTTAGTCCCCACAACAACCCTGTGAGGTGGGCTTTGATTTATCTTATTACAAAACAAAGGAATTAATGTCAACGTCAGATGTTGTCATCGATGACTGGCAGTTACTGTGACAGTGCCCATGAAGAAGAGCCCGAAGATTAAACAGTTTACTTTCATTTTTTGCTTTAGTTAGCCTCTACTTTCACAAAGAAAATCCATAATTCAGATCAATATCAGCAGGTATGTGTAGTCAGCCCTTAAAAGCATAGCTGTGACATTCCTTCTAGTCAGGATTTAAAAGACCAGTATAGCTAAGGGTCTCCGTAACATTAGCAGGACCTGCTACATGGTTAGGGACACAGAAATGTTAGCCCAACACCAAACAGGGAACCCTATTCTAATTTTGCACATGCACTGGTGGTGAGCAATGACATTCTCATAATGAAGGACTTGTGCATCCCAGTGTGTCTCATGCTTTGACTTGCCATGAACAACCAGGATTTTCACTGTGCACTTCAGGATAATTAAGCAATTCATTTTGCGAGTACTTGAGTTTGACAGATGTGCAAATGACTTTTGTTATCAAAATAGGCAAAAGCATAAACTTCTGCAGGTGGATATATGGGTGGGCAAGAAAGGGAAAAAAGTATTCCATCATTGTATGAAATGGTACAGTTAATTACCTTTGGCTTCATCAGATATGATTTAACAAGCAAATTATGATTCATCACAATAAGCTAGGAGCACTGTTCATCTACACCTGCTTGTTTTAGCAGATTTTAGGAAGCCAAATGTTTGTAATATTTAAAATGTTGGCAGAGCTGTGTTACAGTGATTGACTCATAAAATTCTGTTGTGAAGCGAGCTGAAATTTTCCTAGTGATATAAATGCTGCAGGACATATTCCCCAAACATGTTTACTCCTTCAGCTCTGAAAAGTGTTAGAGCATTTCTCTGCATTTCATGAACAGATACTCTGGCCTCTAAAGTAATAAGCCAGAAATGACTCCAAAAGTAAAATGGAGAACTGTCTGCTTATGAAAATGAGTTTTCCATACCTGAGTCTAGAATGTCACAGACTCTGGAGAGAAAAGGAAATATGTCAAATTAACCTATGTTTGTTAGTCCGCTGGCAAGAAGATTTTTAGCCTCGGTTTTATAAATTTTTTGTTTTACTTAAATTATAACAAATGCAATTATTTTACCTTAAAAGGATTGTATAATATTTAATTATTTATTTATTTTGCCATTGCAACACTGTAACTTTATTCATTTAACAGCCAGACCCAAGGAGTTCAGAAGTTATAAGCCATCCTGGATTCCTGGACATGTGGAGAGAGACTTCATCACATGTAGACCTGACTGGATTTGCAACCTATGGAGGCATTTTCGATGTTCTATTAATATAACATGTGGCTCCTTTTCTCAAATAGGATACCACCTAATGATAAGTATTCAGGAGTTATATTGACTTTATGAAATGAACAATGTGTCTTATTCCTAAATAAGGTACAAATTTGAATTATGTAAAATAAAGGATTTTATGTTGCTATAGACTAAAGCTACTTATAGAAAACTGTAAATAAAAATTGAAAGTAGCTGAACATACAGAAATACAATATCCCTTTTTAAAAAGATCAGCAAAATAGATAACAGTTTATTATTTTAGAGTCCAGGAAAACATGTTTTGAAATATCATTAAAGTTATCAACATTGTTTCTTTGTTTTTTTGAAAAGGGATACTGCACCTCCGACACACGTAAAGTTGTACATTGCTCATTTTCTACTTACAGGTAGTAGGAGTAAGAATAGTAGCTCCTCCTGGCAAGCAAATCACAGACAGTGGAAAAAGAGAAGCAATGGTGAATGAAAAGCATGATTCTGTCACATTCAATAAAGCAGAAAAATGTGCGTTAAAAATAAAACAAAATAAAATAAAATTCATGTTTACTGCTCTGCATTTTAATTTGCTCATGCATTGTTAGACTGTTTTGTTGCCATGCAATTAAACAGATAGATATGCAGTAGAAAAATAAAATTTGAAATACATAATTTGGAAAAAATAACATGCTGCCATTTATTTTATTGCCAAAAAAATCGAGAAATTAAATGGGTGATGTATATTCAACATGCAGTTAAGCATAGTACCACTCATTACCACTGAAATGTCATGACAGATGGAACAGCCATGTACAGAACTTGTATACTGAATGGACTGTTCTTCTTTAGATATAAAACATACAGATCTATGATGTTAATATAAAATATATGCAGAATAACACCTGACTTTATATAAATAAGTTATATCTTAGTGGTACAAAAGTATTTATGTCATGGCAATATACACAAAGGTACCATATACTATATATACACAAATTTCTACAGTAGATGCATGTGAACATATACACAAACATTTACTGTATTGAAACACAATTTCAAATTTATGTTTGGAATTAATGTGCTCATGCTGTGCATTTAAAATATAATATGCAATCAATGGAAAATGGCATACATTTGGAAATAATTCACAGCAATTAAATTAAAAATGACATTGTGTCCTGAAAGATGCAATATCCCTTTTCTCAGCCTAAAAACTTACTTTATATACACCCTCAGCTTTTAAACTATACTCAACTGAATCCAAAACCACTCCTTTAGTAAACAACTAAAACACACAAAACTTTTCAACATGAATAATGTCTATGTATGTCATTAGTAAGGAATAAAAGTTTTGAGAATCCAAAACTTTCTCATAAAATACAGATAAAAGGCTAAAATATTTTGCTTTTCCATTATTTTATTATAATTGTATCATAAAGTAGGGAAAATATTGTATCTATTAAATTTTAAGAAAAACTGGGTACTATCCAATACTACTACTTTTAAAATGTATAATGAAAGTGTGTTTAAATCATACATGAGTCATGTGTGACACACACTGCATCACGGATAAAAGCATTACAAAGTTACTTAGTTAAGTTTAGGACTTCAAGTAATGTTGACACATTATATATGGAAAGAAAATTTCTCCATTTATAGAATTCCAACTTTTCCTAGTCATAAAGACACTAGTGCAGAAAACATGTTAAATCCCTTCATACTTTCTATCAATTAATATAGAATTATGAAAATTTAAACATTTTAACAAGAGATTGTTTGTTAAATAAGAAACAGAAAAGGAATATATTACATTATACACTTTTAGAGATCTAACAGAATTTATCCCCTTAAATCCTGCTCCAGTATTATCTTAGCCTACATTAGAAACTTGATTTTCAAGAATGTTTTTGTTCTAAACCAGAGAGCAGTGGAAATGGAAAGATATCAAAGGTGAATAAGTACTTTTAGATAAATGACAAATAAAACTTTGATTAATTCTGAATGAGGTAATACTCATTAAGTATGTACTTTCCAGCTCAGGTCCCATATAAAGTGATTAAAATAATTTTATTGTGAAGCCAAAATTAGTTGACTCAACTGTTCAGCTTATTTCACTCTTCAAATATATAAACTAAACAAAGACATAAAATCTGAAAGTTACATTCTCTGACTATGGATCTTTATTAGAAACTGCGTATTTCTAAAATCCTTCAGTTTGCCTCACATACGATATATTTTTCAGCCACAGAGGTAGACAACAGCAAAAGGAGAAAGCACTACTTGGGGAAAACACATATGTAGCTAATTTAACACAAAACACTAGAAAGCATACCTAATGTTTCTAATGCAGATGTGTCTCCTCCAACATATATATCTCCAGGGGATAATTATGAAGAGGCAATATATTAAAATAAACACTCATGGAAATGTTAAGACATGTAGTATGAGTTTTCTCTATCATGTTAATGCTCTATTTTAAATATAAAAATTATAGTCGTATAGCAATAGATTACTGTAATAAGCAACATCATTTAGGATATTATAGAATTCATAAAATATAACCAAGTCTACACAGAAAGATGTTGGAATGTACACTACATGTAAAAGATCCTCTAAGCTGTAGCACTCTCCCCAAAATATGTGATGTGCTGTATGAGTTTCTAAGACAATGATTTACAAGTTATAACATCGTATATTGTGGCCAAAAGCTCAGTTGTACGTTTTGCATACTCTGAAATGATTATCAACAGGAATATAGGTTAATCTCCAGAAAACAGCAGTTTAAATTTGAGTAAGTCTTAATAAATATCTTCATATAATTCCAGAAGATGGCGATATTGGTTGACAAGTCTGAAAAGTAATGTTGAATTTAAAACTATCTTACTTCTATTTGAAGATTTTAGTCAGTGAATATTTAATATACAAAGTAATCTAGCAATATTTATATTCTTATATCTTACTTGCAGACAAACATGAGAAAAAATATGGAGTAAAAATAAGTCAGAGAGTACAGTCCAAATATCACAGACAAAAATCCATGCTTTGTCATTCTAACACTCCAAACATAAGGCAAATTAATGTTCAAGTACCTCTTCCTTTTTGAAATTTACATATTTACATTAATTTCAATGTTAACCAAAAGAATACTTTTACACCCGAAATTTAATTGCGAATGACTACATAAGAACCTCTTTTAAAAAGCATGAGTAATAGACCAGGTACCAGTAACTTTCTTCAAAGTAAATCATTCTCGTTTTTTCCAATCTGGAAGAAAGCGAGGGAGCAAAGTCCCTGGAAACTAGTGACACTGTGCTAGTCAGCGCTGCAGAACAATCTCACATCTCACCTCTTTTTCACAACGACGACGACGACCAGGAGGAGGAGGATGAACACCAGGATCCCCGCACTGATCCCAGCTATCTTCACCACCCTGTCGGTCTGCTTGGCCGGATCTGGGACCACTTCTGGTTCTTCTGTTGCTGCTGCTAAATGAATCAGAGAAATCAATGACTGAAGTAGCTCATCATGACAGAAGAGACTATTACCTCCTAGCCCAAACTTACTATACAAAGATGCCTTTAAAAAACACTTTGTAAGTCAGCATACAAAGTTTTAGCCGGTAAGACCGGAGACAAATGGAGTCAGATTTAGGGATTTGCCCATTTATCTGTTTGTTCAGCAAACCCTTCTTGGCTCAGCACCAAGCGCTGTGCCCAGGCTTTAAGGTCCTGTGGATCACACCCAGCTGAGACACACCAGTGAGTTGAATAAACACTTAGTCCACCTCCGAAGGACGTGAGTGTATAATTCCACATGTAAGATTCAAGGTGAATTGTGGGTTTAGCAGGAAGAAAGAAGGAAAAGCAAAACAGAGACATCTAGAAATGTTTCACTCTTAACAAATATGACTCATCATGAACTTGGGAAACAAAAGTTGGAAAAGATGACTTTTTCCTTAATTCCTTGTAAGCTCTCCCTTTCCTTCCTCATTCCCTCCCTTCCTCCCTCCCCTCCTTCTTTGGTCTTTTCTTCCCCTTTCTTCTTTCATCCTCTTTTTCTCCTTTTTGCTTTCTTTCATCTTCCCTTCCTTCCTTTCCTCTTTCTTTCCCTCTGTCTCCCTCTCTTTCTCCTTCTTTCCTTCTTCCTCCCTCTTTCTTTTTTTCTTTCTCTTTCTCTCTCTCTCTCTTTCTTTCTTTCTTTCTTTCTTTCTTTCTTTCTTTCTTTCTTTCTTTCTTTCTTTCTTTCTTTCTTTCTTTCTTTCTTTCTGTCTGTCTGTCTTTCTTTCTTTCTTTTTCTCAAAACCATCTTCACAAGCCTTACTCAAAAAGGTACACAAGTAAACTTTTAAAAAGAATTTATGTTAGAAAAATTTATGTTACTATAATCCTCGGTAACTCTCTGAAGACAGTTTCCTTTCTCCTCATTTCCCTTGAACACTGGTAAAGAAAGTATTATCACCTGCACTTCCAGATACAAAGGCCACAAGGCCTAGAGAATTTAGGACACAATGTAAATTGCTAGAGGACATAGAGAAGACTTAAGACACTGTCAATACTTTAACACAGTTTCCAGCTCTGTGCCCTTTCTTATTGACAATGGCTGTGACAGACCCAGAGGAGTTGTAAGATTAGGTGCATCCAGGAGTGATGTGTGTGTGGTGCCTGTCAGAGCCCCTCACATCTGTAAAGAACAGCTACACAAACAGGCTCTAGATCTAACCCTTGCCGGCTGGGGATCTTTCCTTTGGTAACTTAAATCACTAACTATCAAATTGAAACTGTGACCTATAGGAACTTGTGACCCCATGTTATCACCTGGTGTTTAGGTCTTTACTTCATCATTTGTTGTTACTTTAAACACAGCAAACCTGAACTCAGAAACTTTGCTCACCTATCCATCAAGTTCTCTTTTAGTGACACAATGATCCACATAGTTGTTGATCTGAAAATTAATGCATCATGCTTTATTCCTCTTCTGTTTTCTATCTCTCTCATTTATACAATGTTAGATGTTTTTGAAGGTGAAAGGGGATACTCTTCATAACTATGAAAGGACTAAAAGCAAAACCTGTAATTGTCCTGAGTAAGCAGTTACTTTACTATTTTCTCATGCAATTATGAGTAAAGCAGTACCTCCCCTTCTGCATCTTGTCTCCAGTTTTTCTACCCCTACTACTACTCTCTGAACTAGGGTC
Source organism: Thryonomys swinderianus (assembly GCA_004025085.1). NCBI lineage: Eukaryota > Metazoa > Chordata > Mammalia > Rodentia > Thryonomyidae > Thryonomys > Thryonomys swinderianus. Next base: position 31 of record PVIC010012250.1, on the reverse strand, counting down.
CATAGCACCTCTCACCCATATATCCCTACAG
>PVIC010012249.1:22485-40114 GCA_004025085.1 Thryonomys swinderianus | reverse complement strand
TCTTTGAACCTCATTTTCCTCGTTTGTAAGGAATCTTCCTCTAAGGGTTAGCAGGTGGCTAAAAATAGATATCAAATACTTTGTGAATCCCAAAAACATCTACATATGAAAAATGAGGTCATGCAAGGAGTGGTATCATGCGTAGTGGAAAATTCTCAGAAAAGCTAGTTGTTAGAATATTATCTATAATTCAGAATAGAAAAATGAGCTCTAAGCACCTAAAGAGTTAGCTTTTATTTTTCAAGGGCTTCTGGTTCTCAGTGTACTTTCTCATTCTCCTTGGCCGATTCTTCACTCTCCAGCTCCTAAAAGCCTCAGACCTTTCTGCTGTTTACTCCGTAGGTAATTTTCTCTAATCTCCTGGCTTTAAGTATGATTCATTGGCTGCTGACTCCCTAATTCTGAAAGTTTAACAAGATGTTAAAACGAGAGTCTGGCTGAGGTTCCAGTATAATAGATGTCAAACATTAAAGTAAGCCACTGCTTACCAATGAGAATTTTCAAGGCAGGTACCTGAGAAGAATTTAACTTGGGCCCCTCACCGTAATCAAAGTCCTAATGCAGTCTGATTACTAAAGATTGTGGCAGACAGGGAGCATCTGTAGAAGATTTTCTATGGAGAAAGCTATGCTGCAAATAACTCTTCTCCATGGAGAACAGAAAAGGTGGGAAGGCACCTTTCCCTCCCCCGGCTCGGATCTAGTCACACACCCTGATTTGGAGGGACCGCCTCTGTTCCCAGTCACTTGGGGAGGGACAATGGGAAAGGTGCCTGGTTAGTTGGATTATAATTATTACTTGGGAAACCCAAAGGTAGGGAAGTTATTAAAGGACTGGGTGATAGCAGATGACAATGGTGGTCATGACTTCCCTACGGACAAGAGGTGGGCCACAGAGAAGCCAGAGACAGCCAGGAGCTCTATCGTCTCTGTCCGTGTTTTAGTAGCCAAGGGGGTAGGAGTAAGAGCAAGACAATCTATGGAGAGTGAGCTGCCAGCAAACTAGAGCAGGAGCTAGACCAGGACGTGTCACTCATACCACAGGCCATGACAGAACCAACGCAGACTCTGTGTTAAAGATGAGCCAGGTACAGAGCAAATAAAACTACGTGAAAACAGCACCAACCAAGCGAGACCTTTCTGACCTCTCACTTATCTACTCTCCAACGTCTGGAATGGTTGAAACCATAGCTAATAAGTAGAAGATACTCAAGAAAAAGAAAAAAGCTGGTGGTAATTTCTTCTCCAATTCAAATGGTCTCCCTACTACAGACATTTGCTTTAGGTGGTAGTGATTTTTGATGATATGTAAGAATTAATTAGTAAACTGAACAGGACATTTATTTCTGATTATAAGCATTGGTTCCATAACAAGAAGGGTGGGACTTCCTAAGACAGGAAAAATAGCCTGAAAAATCATGGTCCCTGCCAGAGTTTTTGCCCAGTGGCAAGGGAACTCTACCTTAGCCTAATAAACATTAAAAGGACAGTAGGAGCTAGGTGTATGGTGTGTGCCTGTCACTCTAGCTACTCAGGAGGCTGACACAGAAATAGCCCAAGTTTGAGGCCTCCAAGACCCCCGCCCAGCAAGACCTTGTCTCAAGATAAAGTTGTTTAAAGAGCTCAGGAGAGAGCCTGATGGTAGAGTGCTTGTCTAGCATGCATGAGGCCCTGAGTTGGAGGCCTGGATCTGGAAAAAAAAAATCATGATTCTATCCTCTTCTTCTTTTGCTTCCCCTCTAAGACTCTCCATCTTCCTTTGCTTGTGGTAGTGTCTACGTCACTTATATTCACCTAGAAGACCATGTCTGTGTACTTCCCCCACAAGCATGTTACCTCTCTTTGCCCTGTCCCTGCTTGTAAACCCTCAATGAATGAAAAATTTATATTAAAATCTATAAACCCCATTTACTTTAAGAGAAAGAAAAGTTTTCTGTGGCTTCTTGCACCTGTGGAAGCAAATTCTGAAAAGAAGAGGAAGTGCCGGTCCTCAGCCTCCTCCTGATTCCTCTCAGACCTACCCACCCCATCCTGTCTCTCACCAGGGCGCCCTGCTCCCGCCTGGACCTTCCCAACAGGACAGATGGGGCTCGGGAGAGCTCAAGGGTCTCTCACCAGCCACGCAGCTGCGTATCAGGACTTGACTCTGACACCCACAGTCACTGGGACCAGATCTGGGGCTCCCCAGGCCTCGGTTCTAACTCCCAGACAAGAATGTCTGTCTCTGTTAATTTGACTTAAACTCTGTTTAATTACAAACTTGGTAGTTTCTGCTCACTGCTTAGCTGCTTGTCAAGTGTGTGGCACTTTTGATAATTTAAGGGTTGGAATTTAGTCTATTTTTGCCCTTGAAAATCAGCCTGGAGCCAGAGATTCCCTTTTATTCGGAAAGACAAAACAGACAGGACATCAAAAGCGGTCGTACTGTAATTTTGTCTTTTCTGACACATGAAAAGCAGGCCTTGGATACTAACTGCTTGCTGTCATCCGAAACCTCTACTGGGCCTGTAGATAGGAAATTCGGTGCTTTTATATCATTAGTTTTTATCTTTCTGTGCCCAGCTTTGTCTAAACTCTTAGTCAGCAATACATGTGGCAGCCGGCAGAGTGCTCAGAGGCCATGGACCCCAGAGGGCAGCCCAGGTTCTCCACAGCCTTGAATGCCTGCCCAAGATCAACTTAGTTGCACTTCTAATTCTATGACGCATTTTCATTCAAACCAACATTCTTGGTACCTTAGTGATACAGGCGAGACCTCACAGAGATCTCGCGAGAGAAGAGGGGCACTGTCTGATCTCGGGCCTCATAACCAAACTGTGCAGAAAACATATCATTGAGGGGACAGGGGCAAGAGGGAGCCAGCCAAGTCAAAGGATAGAGAAGTGACCACACTGTGTAGACAGATGCTCTTGACGGACAAAACAGCATGTGCACAGGCCAAGATGCCACGATATCCAGAAAAGGCAGAGCTCAGCACTCTGGGTGTACAGGGCCAGGGAGGGCACGGAGGCTGGGGCTGCAAGGAGCCTATCGGAGGGGAAAGGTAAAGGCAGAGCAGTTCACCCTCTATGGTTAAGTCAGGTACTGAGGAAAAACTCAACCTCACTTGTTAAAGTGGGGCCAGACAAGTAACAGCTAAAACTTACGGAGCTCTTATTTCCACAGTCTAAGTACCTTACTCTAACATCTATGTGGTTCAGAAATGGCAAACTTCTTGCCTAAGATAATTTATTTGGGAAGAAATGAAGAAAAAAAAAAAGTCGAAAGCAGCCTGTAGACTCCAAAAGCTCATCCTTAACTCTCACACTGCCTTGCCGGGGCTCGAAAGATGTGAAGGGTCCTGATGTCTATGAGTTTTGTTACAAGGTGCCCAACCTCATAAAACATACCTTTGAACCTCGTGGCTTAATACTTTAACTCCCACTAGAATTGCAATAATTTCTGTTGCCGATGTAAAGTATGCTTGTGTATCAACATCTATTCCTACTGTAAATGTATGATGGGCTCATACAATGAATCCTAGGAATCCAATTGATGCTACTGCTCACACTATTCCTATATACCCAAATGGTTCTTTTTTCCCGAGTAATATGTTACAATGTGAGAAATTATTCCAAATCAGGTCTTTTTATACTTGACAGTACAACCTGGAACCCCTCCTCCAAGATTCAGCATAACAAGCAAGAAAAAGCAATCGGTATGAAAAAAAGGAAGTCCAGGGTTCCTTCCATGAGTCACCCCACTGGATGGAAGAATGTGAAAGTGGAATTGGGCAGTCCTTGTGAAAGCTTAGCCTGTGCTGGCACCTGCTGGCGCCCTTGGTAGATGTGCCAGCTTTGCTTCATGCACGATTTACCCCCGGAAGGTAAACACCGCAGAGCAGCTGAGGGTGTGAAGGGGCTGGGTAAGGAGAGGGTTGCAACGAGAAGGCTTTTCTCTTACCTAAAAAGCAGCTGTGCATCTTTGGGAAAACCTCTAGCCTAAAATTCCCTACCAGTAACACCTGAGGAGCTCCTCCTGTGCGCATGTGCAGTACTGAGCTTCTCGCACACCTTCCTCAAGAACTGCACCCCCTCTACCCCTGCAAGACAGCCCCTCCTTGGTTCTGAGAGGCAGACACCTACTGGAAGGTGTACAATTTGACCAGGAGCGAATAATTAAAAAGTGGCCGCTGTGATTTAGCAACAAAATTCAATTTCACTCATTACAGTCCTGGGTTGTTTTTAAATTCAAAACCTAATTCTTCTGTTTGCTATGTCTGTGATCCTGGCAGCACAAGGAGTTGTTCTCTGATGAGTCTGTGGGTTGATGCCTGCTGTCATTTGTGCGTGTCCCCCAGAATTCAGGAGTTACAAAACTGGTCCCCACTGAGCTAGTGTTGGCACATGGAGCCTGGAAGAGGTAGTAAGTAGGTCATTAGGAGGATTGATATGCTTCCCGAGGGACTGAATTAGTTACCCTAAGATCAAGTTGTTGTGAAGCAAGCCCAGCCCTTCATACTTTCTCTACTGCAGGAGACTATTTACCCTTCAGATTCTCATGAAGTTTGACGTAGCACCAGGCGTCTGAAGCTGAACAAATACTAACACCACGCTCCTAGACATCCAGCTTCCAGAGCCACGATGGAAATGAACCTCTTCTCTATAATTTTCTTAGTCTCAGGCATTCTGTTATATACTGGAAAACAAGCTAAAACAATGGCTTTGCCATAGGAGAGACCCTCCCCCTTGTGTTTATGGAAATCCTAATAATAAGGGGTCAATCTGAAAACATAAATAACATAACTACCTTTAAAACCTGAAGACCTCCAACCTCATCAAACATACTTTTGAACCTCATGGCTCCAGTCAGAAGCAAGAATTCTAAGATGCCCTGGTTTCCAAACTCACAAGTAGGGAAAGAAGGGTGGTAGGTCACTTGCAGGTTAATATTCACACCTTGCACGGTTCTCTTCACCTGATGTGAATAATCAAAGATCTAGAAGCTCAGCTGGAATTAAAAGAAATCAAAGATGCCAATTTGAACCACAGAAAATTCCCAAACTATTTGACCTAAAAAATAAAAACAGAGAACTGTAGCTCACACATCTGTTAAATATCATACCTTTTTTCTGGTATGAGAAAATGAAGATGTAAATTACCTCAAGAATATATGGTAGATACTGTGAAATAGAAAATACTCGGAGGGAAATGGAGTGTAGGGGTAAGTACCAAGGGGAAGAAAAAATACGAAGGTAATAAACAAACCTTATGTATATGGGGTGGGGGGGTTGTAGGGTTGGGGGACTGGGAAAAAATGAGAATTAAATTGTGTCATATACTGGTACAAATTCTCCACAATGTATATGATCACGATGTGTATATATACAATGTATCAATAAAAATTCGAGTTTTAGCTGGGTGTGGTGGCTCACGCCTGTCATCCCAGCACTCGGGAGGCAGAGACAGGAGGATTGCTGAGTTCAAGGCTTGCCTGGGCTACATAGTAAGCTCAGGGCCAGCCTGAACTATAAAGCAAGACGCTGTCTCAGAAAAAAGAAAGAAAAATATTCAAGTTTTAAAAAGAGCAAACTGATAAACTTCAACATAATTTATGCAGATCTTTAGTAATACAATTCTATTACTGCAAAGGGATTGGACGAGCCCACTCTGGGCAACTATCAACAGACAGGCACAGCAATTGTCTGATTGTTTGATATGCAGACTCCTGGGCCGGCCCCTACAAGCGCTGATCCAGTGGTGGGGTGGGGGGGGCTGGGCCAGTTCAGGAACTGCCTTTCTCAGAGGCTCCCAAATGGACCAGTATGGAATGTGAAACATTGCTCTAGATTCTTCAGGACCAAAGAGTGTACCATCCCTGAGTCCACAGAAGACAACACCTCAAGATGCTGCAGTCTTCAGGGTCCCCTCCGCGTGCCGGGGGAGGGGGGGCATTTCAAGGGCCTCTGCTGGCAAACGTGGGCAATGCCTGAAAGGGGCAGTTTCAACTCTCACCTCTGTAATTTCAGCTGTGAGATACCTTTGGAGCCCTAGCACTTTCTTTTAAAGCCCACCTCTAATTCTTGTGGTTCCTTTTAAAAATTTTTTTTGCTTATTTTGTTTTATTGCCTGAAATTAATGACCACTGCACAGGACTTAGGTCACCTTTTGAATCGCTGCATGTGGGTAGTGTGCCCAGCCCCCACCCTCTGTGCTTCAGGAGAGAATTACTGGGTTCCACTTGTTGGTTTAGGGACTATTTATAAGCATGCCTGTCTCCCACATCGAAGTTCCAAACCAAAGCCTCATTATTTCCACTATGTTTGTTTTGCTGGAGAATGGTAACATTTACATGGAAATGGCCCCTTTTCTCTATCCTGTCATTTGGATTGTTTAGTTTTCCTTTTTGGACCTCTTTGATGGTGCCTGAGAAGGAAGTCCACAGGAATCTGGAGAAAGGAAGGCAGTGGGCTGCAGGGATGGAGGAGGCAGCCACGTGGTGTGTTTCTGTGTCTCGCGGCGCCCCTAGCGCTTCCCCTGGCGGGACAGAGGCACCCCCGTCCTGTCTATGCTTTGTCACCTCCGAAAGGTGAACAGAAATGTCAGCATTTAAGGTTGGAGATGCAGCTTCACACTGATTCAAAATGGGACCTGGGGCGTCTTTCTTCCCCGAGGCCTTGCTTCCGTGTAAACCCTGAAGGTGTGTAACAGCGTGATCTGTGATCCAGTTACTTTCATAAGTCCAGTGGGCCGTCACGCGTTCCACGGGGGATGACAAAAGAACAAGCCCTTTGCTGACGATATGACTCTGCGTGAGCTATTCAGCCCTCTGAAGACGGGTCACCAAAATGAGTCGTACCCCTCCTTTTCCTTTCTCTGATGAAGTTTCAGTTTCTTCGTTATGCCTAACACATAAAAATAATAATCACTTGTGCTCTCCAAGAAGTCCTTGAGTTCCAAAGATGAGGCCATTAGTACATAAGATTCTCCAGAGACTTTTCAAGGCTTTAAATACTCTCAAGTCCCTTATAAGACAGAGTAAGATGCCTTACTTAGATGAGCTCAAGCGCTTTGAGGGAGCTATGGCCAGAGACAAGATGCCTTACTCAAAAGCATACACTGAGGCCTCAATTGCCATAATATATAATAAGAAATAAACATCTGCCAACTTAAACACACACACACACACAACTCGGAAGTCCATGTAATGGGACACTGTGGAGAAGTTCAAGAGACTGAGGCAGACCTCTCTGTACTACTAATATGGGTAGATAAATAAGACTCACTCCAGCCCCACAAGATGCCATCGCAGGCTATGCAGTGCTTCCCCCCGAGAGTCCACTGAGCCTCCTAGGAGACACCTCGCTTCCGGTCACCACGAGTCATCCGAGGATGTCCTGATGGTGACTCAGGCTGCAGCCCTGCACCCAGGCCATAGCTCCAACCGCAGGAACTGCTGGCAGGGGCTTCACCCAAATATTCTGTCCAGTTATTCCCTCTTAGTTTCCTCAAAGGACTATCAACCTCGGTGGGAGGTATCAGGTCAGCAGTGACAGGAAGAGGGTCCTGTCCTCGGGGAAGCTTGCGGAGTAACCCAACATCACAATACAGAGAAACAGGAGTTGGATCTGGGGACGCCCAGGCCACAGTCCCTTAGGGAAAGGTCAAGGACAGGCTCCTGGGACAGCTCCGTCCTGCAGCAATGAGAAAAGCAGAAAGGAGGGTGTGGTGCAACAGTCTGAAGAACTGATGGTGAAGGGATCCCGTCCAGAAGATAGCTCCTTTTGGAAGTGAACAGTCTGGTAGAACTGTTGTGGAGGAAGAGAGGCAGAAGTTGGCGCCAAGTGAGGATCTGGTAAGAGTGAAGGAAGGACAGACACCGTCAGCTCTATCGGGGAAGAGCTCTGTTCTCATTCCCGGTGCCTCCCAAATGCTTGGACCGAGGACGAGCACACTTCCCTCAGAGATCCCCTGTTGGGACCGAATGTTATTGCTGCACAGATGATTTCCATTTCTGCTGATGACTTTCTTGCTCTTGCCCTGTGTCCTGGGACAAAGCCACTGAAACAAGCATCTCATGCTACTTCCCCAAGCTACTTTTTGTGGAAGTTTAACTCTGCTGAGTTTTGTTCTGAAGGCCCCCAATTTTACTCTCCTTTTGGATGTATCTGTGCTTTTGATCTCCTAAGCACTTCTTACCCACTGAGCTACATTCTTGCTTTGGTTTGCCCTGCCCCTCAGGTCCTGAAGCTTTGGGGTACACAGCTCCTGCTGACCCAGTCTGCTCCAGGACTAGGGAATTCCTCGGCCTTGACTATATCTCGCTGGACAGTTCAATGTTAGAAAGAATTTCTAAATTCATTCTCAAGTTCATATCCCTCATCTTCTGAAAGCAGAAAGTCAAAGGAGATACTGCCCTTCTTTGGAGAGCTCCTTCCCTCCAGAAGGGCTAAGGGGCAGGTTTGGGTCTGAAGAAACAATACGGCATTTCTTGGTTGCATTTGCTGAAGAGGAGAGTCTCAGAGCCTGACCAAGAGAAAAGGAGTGGTGGGGAACACCCACCAAGATGGCGGTGGGAACAAGGGCTCTAAGTGAGTAGAGGCAGCAGGAACTTCCACCCTTTTTTTGAAAGATGAGAAAGCTGGCGGTGGGGATGAAAGACGGAGAGACATGGACTCCTGCAGAAGGGAGATGAGCCCATCCGGGGGTAGGAAGAGATGAGGGAAGAAACAGGAGCCAATGGTGGGGCCTCTGGGGACAGAGACGGAGTGAATGCAGTGAGCCGGGTACAAGGTACCAAGAGAAGGATACAGACTGCGCAGAACAGGGCCAGAAAACAAAGGAGAGAGATGGACCCCAAAGGGTCTGAGCCAGAGAGGCCAACAACAGACCGAGGTAGGACGGGCCAGGGCACAGGGGCCGCGGGAACCAGGTCAAGATGGCAGAAACACGCGCTGAGGGGACAAAGGAGACTCAGGAGAACCTCGCCCAGACATCCCAAATAGGAAGTCAGCTGCCAGTCCTGCTGCCACACACCTGCCTGCGTGGGTCTTGACCCAGATGCCAAAGCTGCACGAAGCAAGGGGCCGCCAAGAGGCTGCAGGCAAACGGTAGCAACCGCTGAGGCACCCGTCCCTTCCGCGCTCCTGCGGCCAGACGCCACAGGGCCCCTGTTACGTCAGCCCTAGCCCTCCCTCACATCCAGCTCCTCAGGGCTTTCGGGACGAGCCCAGGCTGCACTGAGGTGCCAGAATCGCGCAGCTGGTGCCAAGAAGCGGGAAACAAGACAGAGGGAAAGAGACGTGTTGCTCCTAGAAAAGGTGCCGAGCCGTCACAGCCTCTCTCCGGCCAGATCCACAGGCAGGACGCTGGGTTACACGCTGCGAGTGTGAAAAAGGCTTCGGCCTGAGAAGGTGAAAACTCGGGCTGGGAAAGCGGATGCTGCTGAGGCTTCCTCGGCGCAGAGGGAGCCACGGAGCGCCGCGTCTGCCCTCCGTCCCGCTGACGCTGTACCCGGCACGGTGCTGAGAGACTGTGTTTTCTGAAGTCATGTTTCATGAGGAGCTTGGTTTTTTAAAGCATTTCAGTGAAAGCAAAACATCACACTCTTGGCTGCAAGATCTAACTCACTCCTACACAGGGAAGCAGCCTTGATTTCTACCCAGGGACAGATTCCAAAGAGACATAACAAAACACATCCTAATTTGTAGCTTTGTGGAAAAAGGAAATTTATTGGCCACGGGCCAATACCATCCTCCGATCTATAGCTCTGCTTTGCTTCAAAGTATCAAAATACCATTGGCCTGAGCGTCACCCATCCCCCAAATCGTGTTGTGTCCTAGCACCTCCCTTCCTTGGTAACACACCCCACAGCTCCTCTGCTGGGCACTTTTGCCACTGCACAAGTCAGTAAGTCTGAAGTTGGACAAAAAGCTGCCCCTGGTGGCCTGAGGCTGGTTAGGTAGGAGATTTAAGATTCCCCCAGTGGCATGGATTGGCCTCTTTAATTCAGCAGTAGTGTGTGCCTCTGAGACGTGTGTGTGTGTGTGTGTGTGTGTGATAGTACTAGGGAATTGAATCCAGGACCTTCATACTGAGCTACATCTCCACCCCACCCTCTTTTTCACTTTTCATTTTGAGACAAGGTCTCATTAAGTCACAAGTTGCCCAGGTTGAGCACAAACTTAGGTGCCCCTGCCTGAGCCTCCCCGAGTGCTGGGATCATAGGTGTGTGCCACCGTGCCCAGCTCTGAGACTCCTGGAGGCTCAGGATGCTCAAAGCCTGACTTCAGCTATACGGTTTCGCAGTGAATTCAGACCCTGGTTGTCTTCTTGGCCTTTCAGTAACAGTTAGCAACGGCCTCACACTATTTGTCTCCAGAACTTTTGTTTTCCGATCAGACTTTGGTGTCTCTTGCTGAAATCTGGCTTTTAACACCAACTGTTTCCCTGTAAGAATGTTCCCCAGTCCTCTAGGGGAGGGAGAAATAGGTTTGAGAGAAGACCTCCACACATATTCCACAACAGGTAGCTCCTGACTTCCAAACATCAACAATCAGAGGCCACTTAGCCTCGGGGTCGAGGGCTCAGCACACAAGTAGTGTTTTCCCTGCAGCCAGCGTGCAAGCAGTTGTTGGCAAGCTTGTCTGCTGATTAGAGAGTGCTACCTCCTGGCGTTCCTCCACTGGGCATAAACTAGAGTGGCCATGTGAGGCACTCTGGCAGAACCAAGAACACTCATTTGGAAAGTGCCTACAGCAAAAAGAGACAGGATGGGTTTCCCTTGCCTTGTCATTCCATAGTGACTAATCCGCACTGGCTTCTGATGTTTGGCTTGATAAAATGTGAAGGTCTGTGTTCCCGCCAAGACAAGTGGCAGTGATCTCTGCTTTGGTGTCTCGGTGTATATGAAAAGAGTTTCCTACATTGAAACTTTCTCTCTTCTCCATACAAAGGGAAAGTGATCATTTACCATAATTTCATCTTTGTCAAAAACCTTTGCTTTTGCTTTGTTTTGCGCCTCTGTTGGTTTTATGGGACAAGAAAAGTATCATGGTTGGAACGAACTTAAGATTATAAAATATAAAACTGTGTTTAAATTATAGGGCAGATGCCTTTCAAAAGGCTTTTGATCTTATAAAATTTTTTATAATACTATAAATCATGATAATTTTATCCAAAATTATAAAACCCAAGTAGTTAAAATATATTTGTTACTCTTTTTGCTTTTGAGACAGGGTCTCACACTATATTCTCCAGGCTGTCCTCAAACTCATTTTGATCTTTCTGCCTCAGCCTCCTGCATGCTGGGATTACAAGCATACCCAGCTTGTAGAAGCTAGAATTTTAGAGCCTTAGAAAATACTGACTTACTTGAAATTTTATATATATTTGACTAAATGGACAGCTTCTAAGAAAGAAAAATATAAAAGATATATATGGCTTGAGTTTATTCTTACTCATACTTTATATAAAGCCTATAAATTAATGGAATATGTAAATACCTGTGGGCAACATGTATTTATCCTGCCTCCTTAAATGTGAAAAGTAACCCAAAATGTATATTCATAAAACTTAGTTAAGACATACACAAGGCCCCACATTTGATTCCCTGACTCCACAAAGGAAAAAATGTAATTATTCAATATTTAGCTTTCTGCTTTTAGTTTTCTTTCTGGAGAAAACAAAAGTTGGTTGTCTTGACTCATTGTGGTCATTTTTAAAAAGGACCAAAACTGTATTATTATAGTTAGAGAAAAGTATGAATGCATATGCAAGATAAGTAATGTGACTCCTTTATCAAGGAGTTATTTTATTGGACTAGCAAGTCAATGTAATATGTATGTTTTAATATTCTAAGATAAATTATATCTTAAAACTATAATTTTATTGTTTATATATATCTGGGGAAAATACATTAATAATTTTTTTAATTGTGTACTTGTTAAATGACAAATTTAAGGTTACATTCCAGGTAATAGATTTTTTCACTAAAAAAGAAACATAAGATTTTTTTTCCTGCAGATTATAATACAGATAGTACACAAAAAAGCAAAAATGATGGTTGCTTTCCACAAAATGGTCCAAGTTATTGTGTCCAGATAGGAGATTTTTCTTTGGAATCATGAAAAAAAAATTTTTTTTTTTTAAGACAGGGTCTCGCTTTGTAGTTCAGGCTGGCTCTGAGCTTACTATGTAATCCAGGCAAGCCTTGAACTCAGCAATCCTCCTGTCTCTGCCTCCCGAGTGCTGGGATTACAGGCGTGAGCCACCACACCCAGCGAAAATATTTTACTTTTTCTCTTTTCCCAGTATTGTCTTGAACAACCTTAAAGCAAATGTCCTTATGTTTTAAGTCACTGAATGAGACATCAGAGAAAAATTACCATCGAACTTGTGAGACCGTTGGTGGGATTCCTCAGAAAACTAGAATTAAAATTGCATTTGACCAACATTTTCCCTTCTAGGCATGCTCCAAAAAGAGTCAAAGATATCATATCACACTGACACATACACACTCATGTTTACAGCGGCACAATTTATATTAACTAAATCTTGGAGACAGCCTATATGTCCATCAACAGATGAATGAATAAAAAAACTGTATCTATATATAACAGAGGACCATGCTGTGCTGTGAAGAATAATAAACTTGAGACATTTGTAAGAAAATGGATGCACCTTGAGACCGTAATGTTAAGCAAAATAAATCAGCCACACAAGCTTAAAAATCACTTGGTTCCTCCTATATGAGAAATCTAGAGTAAAACCACAGGGCAAAATAAAAGAGAGATGCTACGAAGTAGAGGAATAGATTGTTCTCAAAGGGCAAGGGGAAGAGAGGGAGGCAGAGGGTGGGAGGGAAGGGGCGAGCGCTCAAGAAAGGAATTGAGCTGTATTACAGACACGTACCGACGGTGAGAGGGGTGTCCTGGCAGGGATCTCAACCAGACGATGCTGAGGAAACCTTCCAAGTGGGTGACAGTGGCAGAGGCACTTTATACCCCACCTATCAGCACCAACTTGGTGATTTTGTAAGAGCTAGACAAAATGACCAGAACCACGGACTCCCATGCTTTCATACCCATTTGCTTTACTTTCTATGTTCTTCCCTCTTTGCCCACGTAAGCTTTAAATTGTTGACTGTCTTCTCTACTAACTGAGGGAGAAGGGCCACACTAGGTAGGTTAGCTACTAACACAGCAGTAAATCCGCACCTCTCGAGGACCATGTTGTAAATGGGCTCGTGTCTGTAGGCTTCATACTGTCTTCACAGCCTTAGTCACTCTGGTGATTCAGCATCGGGCTGCCACTTGCTCAGGATTTAGCTAAACCAAGCAATGATGCTATGTATCAAGTTTGTGCTTAACTTCTCCCAGATTCCTCTGCTACAAAATACTTGGAATTAATCAGCTGACTTCCTACAAAACGTATTACTTTTTACTGATAACATAATACTCAGCTAAGAAGTGAACTGGGGAGGGACAGGCCAAACAAATACAATTCTAAAATCCCCTATCAGAATGAACACAGGTAGGGCCAGAGATTTAGCTCAGTGGTTCCGGTGCCTGCCTCACAAGCGCAAGGTCCTGAGTTCGATCCCCAGTAACCACATACAACACTGGGCGTGGAGTCTCAACACCCATCAGCAATCAATACCACATACCACAGTGCTGGGCGTGGTGGCTCACGCCTGTAATCCCAGCACTTGGGAGGCAGAGGCAGGAGGATTGCTGAGTTCCAGGTTCGCTTGGACTACATAGTGAGCTCTGGGCCAGATTGAACTACAAAGCGAGACCCTGTCTCAAAAAACAAAAAAAACAAAACAAAACAAAACAAAAGACAGGTAGGAAGGTTTTGGGCTCAAGCAGAGCAAAGTAAAAAAAAAAAAACTTTTGTGAAATTTGGTTTCTTCCAACCAAATTTCCCCAAAGGGAAAACCAGTGATTGGAATGAGAGGAGATATGATGAAATTCAAGACCTCATCAGAGGACATACAGCAGTGAGAATTCAGGGGAAATGGCTGCTGTCGGGTATTCTATAGAGGGACAGGGAGAGATCACAGGCCCTGAGACCATAGCCGGTGGGCTCTAGTCAGTACATGGACTGGAAAGTGGGCCTTGTGGAGTCAGTAGAAGATAGAAACTGGAGGCTCAGAGAAGGGAGCTAGGTATGGGTGTCGAGATAGTGTAGGCTGAGCCAGAGAATGAGATGATCCACTCAGGAGAACCCTGGGGACCATGGGGCTCAAGTTCAAATTGTTGACACTTGTCTATTAACTGTGATGCCTGTAAGGCAGCAGCAAATTCCACAGGCTCCCCAGAACAACTCAGTGTCAGCTTCCACAGCCACCATATTCCTCAGTTTGCACTGGGCTTTGGCCAAAATGGCTGCCACAAATGCTTCTAACAGGGACGTTGTCTGAGGGGCTAAAGAAGACATGAGAAATGACTGAGAGCTGGGAGAGTGGAGCTGAGCGCTGCAGAAAACATATGACGTCCTCCCACATCCCAGTGTTTCCTCTCATCCTTCACCCTAAGTCTTTTTTTTTCTACATTGCTTTCCTGGGTGTTTTCCCCTCCGAGGTCATCCCAGACTGCCCTGGGCCCTGAAACTGCCTAAGCATCCTGGGAAAAGAGATAAAGGAAAAGGAGAAAGATGTTCATGGCCTGTGCATCAGGAAACCGTGTCCCCTGCCACCTCCGGTTCTTTTAGTCAACCTCTCCCATCTGGGAAACCAAGAGGCTCGGTGACATGCGAAGAGAGGAGTAAAGTAAGATCTTAGAAGGCTGAATGGAAGAGTCTCTTAACTGAGAGAACAAGTCACTATACAAGGTGAAATGCTCCGTGACTGTAACAGTAGGGCCTTTCACAGACATTACCTCGAGTAACCCTCACAACAACCCTGTGAGGTGGGGAAGCCAGATATTACCCCCAGAGAAAGACGCTGAACCTTGGGAAAGTTAAACAGCTTGTCCAAAATAAGGACCAGAGGCTCCACCTCCAAAGCCAGCAATGATTCCACTGTCCCACTCTGTGCGCCCCCTAGTGGACAAAACTCACCGCTCAACTTTATCTTTCTTGGATCAACAGAACAAGCTTCCTGTAGACATGTCCTCTGAGAACTGTTTCTACCTGGGACCTACTCTGGGAGTAGATCCCTTTCCTCAGAGATGAGACGAAGATTAACCCACGGGCAGTCTGGCACTTATTAGGAAAAACCTTACCTCTTAATGTTATGCCTTTGTCGATCGTTTGGACTCTACTGATCTTGAGAGAGATCAAATTGCCAGGACCCAATTTTCACTCTTCCCCTCTATAGAAGCTGAAGGAGCTCACTATTCATGGCCAATCTGATTTTCTATATTGAGTGAATGCAGGTCTCTGGTCACCCCTATTATTCACTTCACAGTGGAAACCAATATTTCTACATTCCTTCTTTGAAATTTTTAAGAAAGGGGCTGGGGCTGGGGCTGTAGCTCAGACACACAGAACCTGCCTGGCAAGCACAAGGCCCTGAGTTCCATTCCCTGTACCAAATATAGCAAAAGAAGATATTGGTTGTGCATGAAAAATGAATATATTTCAATGCAATAGTATTCTGGTCTTCTCCTTTCACATTCTGGAAGTACAAAGGGGGAAGCACTGTTTCTTAAAATAATATCATAGGTAAACTGCAGCAAGAATGTAAATGCTATTCATTTTGAGCTTGGGGATTTAGCCAAGACACTTAGGCTCAAAACTTCTGTGAGGTTTTTGTTTTCCCCTTTATAAAAATGGAAATAATAACAGCTTCCTCCTAAGACTGTGGAGTAACATCAGACATGCTGAACACCTGGCCCGGTGCCAAGAACATTAAGCAGGCACTTAATAAATGCAACGTTGTTTTGGTTTCTTCTAAAATAGTCAAGTAAATGGCTGAGGGGATTAGGGATGGTTTCATGGAGATGATAATACATACTGATCCTCCAGGATCGAGCCTGGATATAATGGGAGACAGGAGGGACAAAGTGTTTGACATATATTAATGCAACAGACAGGGCCTTTGGGGGAACTAAAGACTGGAAGCGGGGAGAACTATTCAGTGATTTTGCAGAAGTCTACGCAGAGGATAGGAAGGAGTAAATTTCAGACACGTCAAAGACGAAACCCAGCAGAATTACTACCTGCATTCAGGCGTGACTGCGTTCGTGCTGTGTCACAGCCCCTGGCCTGGGGGAAGCCCGGGGGACCGACCGTGTTGAGGGATGAAAAGAAGCCTGAGAAAAAGCAGGGAAAGAGGTGTTTGGAAGATGGGATTTAGAAAATGGTGGGCGTACAGTGTTGTTTAAATAACTATTTAAATACTAATGAGGCAGTGCAACATTTAAGTCAATAAGTATCTTATGGAGATACTGTGATACCTAAGTGTCATAAATGATATATCATATTTAAGTAGGGTGTTAATGAAATATTGAGGCATTTAAGTAGAAAGAAGACAAAAGCCAAAGCTTTGCTGAGATTTTAAAAGATGAGAAATGTGCACAATCGGGTGATTCATTAATTATAATTGTGGCACCAGAGAAATATTCTAAAGGAAGAAAAGGATGAGGATCAAATATTAAATTTGACAAAAGTAGTGAGTTAAGGACAGAGAGGAACAAACTGAAAGGGCAAAAAAAAACCTTGGAAGAGGAACAAGACAGGTGGACTAGAGCTCCCGCTGGGAGCGCCTGGCTACAGAGGCCGCTGCTTCCAACTGCTCTGCACCCGGCTCTGAGGAAAACACAAGGAGGGAGGCACAGGCCCTGCCCTGGGGACACTCTGCGTCTAACCTCTGGGACAAATGCCCGAGAGGTAAACACACCAGAGAAAGGACGAGTGACACGTCAGGTCCGCACCTCAGTCATACTGTGTTACCTGGCATTCTCTGATACCTTGATAAAAATTCTACATATGTAAGCACTGCTTTTCTTTCTTTTTCTGCGCCAGGGATCAAATTCAGGACCTCTCACTTGACAGGCAGCCATTGTGCCCCTGAGCTACATCCCTGGCAATCACTTCTTTGCTAGGGGAAAAAAAATGAAGTGTTGGTTAATATTAATATTATTAATATTCCAATCCTAAGAGGCCTCTCTAAGCCCAGACCCTCTGCCATGCAAAACTGCTTGAGCAATGTTGTCACCGAGAAGAAGAAACCCAAGCCAGCTAGAATGCATGCATTGCAAGCGGCAGACAAATGATTTGAACTGGTACAAAAGTTGGATGCACTGTCTCAGGGACCTGAGTTCTCAGACAAGGGGGGCATTCAAATCACAGTTTCTTTCAGAGGTTTCCTTAGGGCACCAGCTGTGTTTCGCCAAGGTGCTCTGAGCTCCATAATCCTTGGTGGGGCAGCTTCGTTCCTGGGAACAAATGCTGTCCCCACAGTTCTGGGGCACAGCCTTTGTGCACATCACCCTTCCAAGCAAAAGCCAAGCAGGAGTTTCCGTCAATCTGCACCTCAGAGCCAAACGTTAAGGCCAGGGCAATGGCTTGCTCTGACTGGCGCAGCCTGTAACACACACTCCGCCCTGGGAGCACATCTGCTGCCTGTGCAGAAAGTGGGGGCTCCTGGGAAGGAGGAAATGGAGGCGTCAACTCTCCCACCTCAGGAATATCAGCACTATAGGA
>PVIC010012249.1:0-22385 GCA_004025085.1 Thryonomys swinderianus | reverse complement strand
GTCACTTTAGTGGCATCTCATTTAGGAGGGAGGAGGTGAACACATGTGGTCAGTGGGCCATCTTAGAGCGGAAGTCACTGACCCACATTTTTCCACGAAAAGCAAATCTTCAGCCATGCCAAGGAGTTACACAGTGCTTGAGCAGCCCCTGCCCCATAAGGGATGCTTTGCGAGATCACTGGCTGTGAAGGCCAGAGGTTGTGAGGAGACAGTACAAGGGGGTTGGGGAGAGACACACAGACCTGGTTTGGATCGATCTTCAACACCAGCATGCCGAAGAAGACTCACACGCAGCTCCTGCTCACTGCTTGTGGTTGGAGGTGTTTGATATTCCCCTGCACAAACCTGTTTCCCTCCATAGCTCAGGCAGTCTTTTACAATTAGTACTAGTCAAGATCTTGGGGCTTCAAGCACCAGAAACTAATACCAGTTAAACACAGGTTAGGTTGAAGGAGTAGGTTCTTAGGAAGACATCCACGTGGCAGGGACTGGATTCATATTCACCTAGAAAATGGTACACTGTGCAGCCAAACATGTCTACTGGCTATGTCCAGTGGACACCTGAATCAGGGAGCGAGGCGGCCTAAGGTGATGCGGTTCTCGTGATTTCTCAAGTCTGCAGCCTCCAGCACTGGGCCCGGGAAGAGGAGACTCAAAGGGAGACCTGGCCTAAGCCTCCCCAGCCCACCACGGAACGCCCCATGGGAGTCTAGCTGAGCCACCGCCACCCCTTGACTAAGGACCAAGCAAACACTGTGAAGTACGCTGGCTCAGGATTTGCTCCGGGAAAAGGAGCTAAAAGAACAGGATGCCACGTTCTCAAGCCCTGAGATGAAACTGCCCTCATGAAGCAGAGGAGGGGGGGGGTCCTCCCCTCCCCCTCCCCTGCAATTCTCACCCCCACCTCCTACTACTCCCTCACCCGCAGAGCCAAAGGCCCTGATCCTTCTAAGCCCAACTCCCCACCACCTCCCATGGCCTCAGACCCAGAAATCAGACGAAAGCAGTGCACGACAACATTTTATGTGAAATTCTGCAAGTGGAGTATGGCCTGCCTGTCGGGGCCCGCCCCTCAGCACTTGGTGTAGATGGCCTCGCTGCCCCGCTCCTCGAACTCTTCCTTGCTGACCCAGAGCTGTTGGAAAGCCTCCAGCGAGGCCAGAATGGAGCCGCCGGTCCACACGGACGTCTTCCTCTCGGGACCAGCGGCCACGATGGGCTTGTCCTCGGGGCACAGGAGGCTCAGCTCCCTCCGGAAGCGCTCGGGGAAGCCGTCCAGCATGGTGCAGCCGCCGCACAGCAGCACGTTGCTGACCATCTCCTCCCTGAAGCCCGCTTCCTGGCAGCGCTCCAGGCAGGCGGCCGCGAGCGCCGGGAGGCTGGGCTGGGCGCAGCCCACCAGCGAGGGCCGGAAGAGCATCTCGGAGCAGCGGAAGCGCTCGCGGCTGATGGTGATGACCTTGCCGTCCGGGAGCGCGTAGTCCAGGCGCAGCTCCTCCGGGCTCGGGGGCTCCTCCTCCGGTATCGGGGCCGCGTAGCAGCATTTCTTCTTGATGTGCTCTGCGATGTGCAGGTGGGCGTCCGTGAACAGGTGGCCGGCCTCGTTGAGCAGCCGCATCAGGTAGTTGGTGAGGTCGCTGCCTGCGTAGTCGACGCGGCCGCTCAGGCCCGGCAGGATGTCGCCCTGGGCGACGGGCACGACGTGCGAGACCCTGTGGCCGCTCTCCACCACCAGCCCGGTGGTCCTGCCGTACGAGTAGACGGAGAGCAGCGCCTGGGACGCCACGTGCATGGCGGGGACGCCGAAGGCCTCGAACAGGAGCTCCGCGTACTTCTCGCGGTCGCTGCCGGGGCTGAGCGGGGGGTCGGACACCAGCACGGCGTGCTCCTGCGGCCGGACCCTCATGGCCGTGTGGAAGACGTACTCCCAGATGCTCTGCACGCAGTCCCAGTCCGCCACGGCGCCGAGCTTCAGCGGGTTCACCAGCTGCAGCGGCGCCTCCACGCTGAGCAGCTCGTGGCCCACGTAGGTCTCCTTGCGGGCGTCGCCCGTGTCGCCGGCGTCCGCCGTGGCCTCGTGGCCGCGCCTGCCCACCGTGGAGGAGATGAAGTAGGTGGGCCGCGGCTCGCCCGCGTAGCCGCACTTGCAGTACTGGGAGCCCAGGTCGATGATGAGCGCCTTGCGCTTGCGCACCTTCCGGGGCTTCGTCTGCTCGGTGCTTGAAACGGTGCTCCTGCCGTCACCGCTAGGAACCGTCCCGACCTCTCCGGGGTCCCCCTGAGCTGTGCCCATGGTGCTCGGGCTATTCTTTGTCGCCATCTGCCTTCCCTTGCCACCTACCCACATTCGCACCCTAGAGCTCCCAGGGGAAGTGAGCGGTTTCTCCAAACGGTGCCAGGACAGCCGCCTGGGATTGTGATGTCATGGGGCAGGTCCACTTATGGCGAGGGGAGGAGCTTGCCCCTGCCCCTCCCCCACGTCGTTAGTACCATTTGGAAATTCAAACGCAGTAGAATCCGGCTCCTGGCCCCTCCCCTTCGAGGTCCGACCCCAAACCTTTGTTCACCGGCACTTCCTCCCCTGCATCTTGGCAGTCATAAAGTTGAAAACCATCATCAGGTGCTTCAATTAATTTCACTACAAAGAAGGCACATCATTGTAGTGACTGCCCTTTATGAAAAGCACTGGGCACTCCAAGCTGCTGTACAACGCTGGATTCTGACCGCCCGAGTGTGCCAGGCGTCAACAGCAACATGCCAGCTGGACTGGCATGAAAGTGTCCAAGGTGCTTGAGAGGCGCATGTGAGGTCTCAGGAAGGATGTCGCAGGACAGCCCCGGCCCTTCCTGCCTGGACAGCTTGGGGGACATATGCAGTATGCGCCTTAGGGTTCTCACTAGTGAGACTATAATGTCTGCCTAGCCCAAGGCCCTAATGAGGCATGAGCAGGTGTACAATGTGTGTCCGAAAATAATTCCTTGTAGGTCTGTCCTAAGTGTCAGGCTTACCATCCGAAGTGAGAGGAACTTGGCAGTCACTACAGCAGCCATGGATCCTATTACAATCGGTCATGTGGCGCCAGGTCCCTGCGCAAAATCGTGGGCTTCTAACCTCATCCCGCAAGGCCCAGTCTCAGCACTGGCGCAGGAAGTCTGCCCCAGAGCTGCTCGCCTTCCCACACCACCGCCCTTCTTCCCTCTGGTCTTTTTCTGGCTCCTCCGACCTACCATGCTGGCTTTCTCCCCGGTTAACTCAGTCGCCGTCTGGCGGTGGCTGCTGTAGCGGTGCAGAAGCAGCCGTAGGTGACACCACAGCGCCAGGCCAGCTGTGCTGAGGCAGGGTCACGCACAGCCGGAAGCTGCAGGCCGCACCTGGCTGCACTCTGCCTGCCCTGCCCTGACCCCCCCTCACCATCTGCCTCCCAGCTTTGCACCTGACCCTCCCTCAGCCCTCAGCAGCGTGCGACTCTCCCCTCCTCTTTTAGGTCTTCAGGTAACAGCCAGTGCTATCTCAGGGGCCCTTGGCCAGGCCACACTAGCTCCGCCACCTGCCTATCCTTTTCAGTCTTTCCCACTCTGAACACTTTCTGATGTGTCTTTGTTTAACACATATTTGTCTGTTTTCCTTCTGTGCCACCAAATAGAATATAAATTTTACAAGGACAGATATTTTCCCCAGCTGCCTTGCATGTCAGAGGCACTCAACACCTATTAACTGAATGAATGTCTAATTATAAAATCGGAGAAAGGGGAAGTCATTTGGCACTAACCCAGGGGAAAGGTTCCTGGCATCACGAAAGCCCTGTCACTGGCTTATGTCATAATCAGTGATGTCACTGTTGGGTAATTCTCCAGTTGTCCTCTGCTGTGAGCCTCACAGGCCTCGAAGCCACTGGGGTTGAAGAATTTGCCGAGAGCATATGGTCTGGACAGCATGTGGGCACCACAGGCAGCAAAGACAGGCGACGGGCCCTCCAAGAGAGCAGATGAGCAAGCCTCCCCGAGGACCCAGGCCTTCCAGACCGCCTCCGTGAAGCGTGGCCCTGCCAAGCGGGCAGTGCGGGTCGGCTATGACAACGCTGAGCCACAGGAACCTGTCAAGTCAGCAGACCCCAAGGAGGGGCCCAAGCTACGGGAAACCAAAGCGGTGGTTGTGGACCTCGGCACTGGTTACTGCAAATGTGGCTTTGCCGGCCTGCCGAGGCCCAGCCACAAGATCTCAACCACAGTAGGTAAACCCTACGCAGAGACCGCCCAAACCAGAACCAACCGCAAGGCGACATTTGTGGGGAAGGAGCTCCTCAACCCTGAGGTTCGTCTCAAGTTAGTTAATCCCCTGCAACACGGAATCATCGTGGACTGGGACACAGTGCAGGATATCTGGGAGTATCTTTTCCAACAGGAAATGAAGATCACCCCCGAGGAGCACGCGGTCCTGGTGTCAGACCCACCTCTGAGCCCACACACCAACAGGGAGAAGTATGCAGAGATGCTGTTCGAAAGCTTCAGCACGCCCGCCATGCACATCGCCTACCAGTCCCGCCTGTCCATGTACTCTTACGGAAGGACCTCCGGCCTGGTGGTGGAAGTGGGCCACGGCGTGTCCTACGTGGTCCCCATCTACGAGGGTTACCCACTGCCCAGCATCACGGGAAGGCTGGACTACGCCGGCTCTGACCTGACTTGCTACCTGTTGAGCCTGCTGAAGGAGGCGGGTCGGCACTTCACTGAGGACCAGCTGAGCACCGTGGAGGACATCAAGCGGAAATGCTGCTTTGTGGCCATGGACCCCATCGAAGAGAGTAAAGTCTGTCCCAGTGCGCATGAGGTACAGTACACCCTGCCTGATGGGAAGAAGATCCGCCTGTGCCAGGAGAGGTTCCTCTGCTCCGAGATGTTCTTCAAACCATCTCTAATCAAGTCCATGCAGCTGGGCATCCACACGCAGACAGTGTCCTGCCTCAACCAGTGTGACATCGCCCTCAAACGGAACCTCGTGGGGAACATCCTCCTCTGTGGGGGCAGCACCATGCTCCGAGGTTTCCCCAACCGTCTGCAGAAGGAGCTGACCAGCATGTGTCCCGGTGATGTCCTGAACGTGAACGTGCTCCCTGAGAGAGACACCGCGGTGTGGACTGGTGGCTCCATCCTGGCCTCGCTGCAGGGTTTCCAGCCGCTGTGGGTGCACCGCTCGGAGTATGAGGAGCACGGGCCCTTCTTCCTCTTCAGGAGGTGCTTCTGACTGACAAGGTGTGGCTGAGAGGGTGCAGCACATCAGCTCTGCCGGCTGGGTGCTCACCTTACACAAAGAGCATGTGTTCCTGTAGCATTAAACACCCTGCATATGCTTCTCCACAGGGTGTCTGTTGCTGAGTGAAAAACTTCACAAGTGTCGTTCCCAACTTAAAAATTAAGTATATGGCCGGGCGTGGTGGCTCACACCTGTAATCCCAGCACTCAGGAGGCAGACAGGCACATTGTTGAGTTCAAGGCTTGCCTGGACTACAAAGCGAGACCCTGTCTCAAAAAAAAAAAAAAATTAAGTATATGGCAGGGGATGTAGCTCAGTGGCACCATGCCTGCCTGGCAAGCGCAAGGTCCAAAATTCGATCCCTGGTGCCACGCACACACACAAAAGTATACATATGATACACTTCTCGAAACAAAAGCAAGGGTGATGGTAGGGGAACAAAAAAGACAATCATTTTATGTTGATCACTCAGCACTTTTTTTCCTTGGTAAAATCTAGCTCTAAAATATGTCTCTCGTGTACTTCCCACTATAGTAAGTACTATATTGCTAAAATCGCATTGGAAGAGTGTAACATTTGAGTACTGCAAATGTTGGGACACGTAACAAGCTCCCTTCAGTCAACACCAGTAGTTCCATCTCCCCCAAAGCAGCAGGGTACATTTCACACTTCACCTACAACTCTGAAAGTTTGGAAATTGCTGGCAAAGATGTGTGACCCCTGCTGACATTGTACTTTTAAAAATTTCTAATAGTCACTTCTATCCCAGTACCAGTCTTATTAGGGCATTGTGACCAGTCACTGAAAGCTTGCACTAATGGGGCAACTTTTCTGAGCACAAGTGTGCCGTACACTTCCCCTTTTAGTAAATGAGGGTAAGATTTATCTTCAGTTACCAGTGCTGATATCAAGGATCAAGTACTGCTCATTCTCTTAATTCGTCAGTTATTTCCATCTCCTGAGTTGGCCCTGGGGTGAGCCAGGATGGAGCTGTAGGTCCTGAAGCCAATGGTGCGCATTTGCAGAAGCCACTAAGGCTGGGCCAGCTGAGAAACCCAAAGGGACATTCAGAACCTCAGCCAGGGAAGCCCTTCCGGGATGCAGCAGGTTCTGTAGTGTTTCTGCAGGGAGTCAGGGGCGTTTGTCATTGGAGTATGCCACACCGGAAACTCTTGAGAACAGTTCCCAGTACATTCTCTGTTCTGCCTTTAAGGTGGAAAGTACATGGGCTATAGACTGTGGTTTGCAGCCTACTTTGCGATCGTGTAACTGTGAGACCTAGTCTCTCTGAATACTATGAAACTGAACACGAAGGCCTAACACACGGCCAATATACAACCTGAAGTAAAATGCCTGAATATTCCATCTGGCCTCAGGGAGGTGCTCTCAGCAGTGAGCTGGTATCATATAGATTCCTACTTTTTATACAGAAATGTAGTCTCTTATTATGGTCTTCCATATGGACACGTTCAGCACTCTGAAGAGATCTGCCATCTCCTCCATGTGAAGCCTTCCAGAACGCCCTTGTAGACTCCAGATTTGCCCAGACAGCCTTGAGCGCCCACACCTGCAGACCCTGGACCCAGGTCTGGTGAGTAAGCACCCCTGCCTGGCACCAGCAGATTCGAGCGGGGAAGCAGAGATGGAAAGCCAAGATCCTCTAATTCAGCAAGGATGACCAAGCCTCACCCTGGACTAGCAAAGAAAGAGTCAGTTTCTGCCCCAACTATTCTACTGTCAACCCTCCAAGGACATGCACTGACAGGCAAACTGGGGTTGTTTAGTTCTTAACCATTAAAACATCCCCAGCAGGTGGTAAAAACCTACAGGACCCTTCTCAGCATGTTCTTATATAGGATTGTGAAGGAAACATTCATACAGTAACATACTTCAAGGACACATACCCCCCACACGCACAAAAAAGGCTGAGGGTCTTCATGAAGAGGCATAGATCTGGAGGACAGCCATCTCCAGGATATTCCAGGCCTGAATGTTTACTTAAAAATAGTAACAGAGCCGGGTGTGGTGGCTCATGCCTGCAATCCCAGCACTCGGGGATTACAGGCAGAAGGACTGCTCTGAGTTTGAGGCTTGCCTGGGTTACACAGTGAGTTCAGGGCCAGCCTGAACTACAAAGCAAGACGCCATCTCAAAAACAAAAAACAATGGAGCCCTTACCAACTGCAGTCTTTCCCAGAACACAGAGCACTTTCCTTTTCTCTCCCTCCCTTTCTTCTCCCTCCCATCTGTACTGGGGACTGAAGCCAGGGCCTTTACACTGTGCTACATCCCCAGCCCTTTTTATTAGTTTTTAAAATTTACTTTTGAGACAGAGTCTCAGTAAGCTACTATGCTGGGCCTGAACTTGTGATCCTCTGGCCTCCGCCCGCTGAGTTGCTGGGGCCACAGGTGTGCATCACCACAGCACACTCAAGGACTTCAATTCTCTCACTCGATTCTCACAATTCCCTGGCAGGGAAAATCTTCCTCACAAAAAACATAAGCAGTAGGAGGATTTTGAAAACATCTAAGCCTAGCAATTATTAAGTAGGGGACAAATCTGACACAGTCGAAGATATCTTTGGGGATTTACCTCAAGAGCACCATGCCTGCCTGGAAGAGCAAGGTTCTGAGTTTGATCCCTGGTAATTAAAAAAAAAAAGGTATTTTGGTTGCTGTAATGGTGATGGGAATGTTACCACTGTTATCTGGTGGGTAGAGGCCAGGCAAGTTGTCAAACATGCTACATAACACAAAGGAAGACTACCCCACTCTCAAAGAATGATGTGATCCAAAACATCACTAGTATCACTGAGAAACACTACTTAGCCTGATGAGAACACAAATCTGGAGAAAGCAAGGCTCAGTGAGATGAACTAACTTGGTCTAAGTGCAGTGTAAAGCTGGACTCAGAGCCCACAGCTTCACTCTGTCCTCTATACCAGGAGGATAACCTGTTGTTCTGTGTGTTCTTGTGACGTCAGAGCCAAGAGGACACAGGACACAGAAAACACAGGACCCAGGTGACTTGAGCAGTTTTCAGTGCTGCCGAGCAACACAGTGTGAGTCTCAGCTTGCCCACAGCTTCTTGGGTATTACAGTGATCTGGCTGCTAAGACTTCCACCCTCACCCCGGGTACTAACAGACACAACGAGGAAGGACACCCAGAGACTCCCAAGGGCTTCTATAGCACACAGCTCTGTACGGTCTGGAATAGGGGGAAGAAAAGAATTGCTTTCCAAGCTTGCAGTTACCTTAAATTTCTAACAACTGTTGGGCTTATTTATTTTTTAAAACAGCCTCTTGAGTTACACCTATGACAAATGTTTGCACATGTCTGTGCATGCGCATGTGGGCATGTATATAGAAAGAAATTTTAAAAACTGGTGGCAGTATAGCTTATACCAAGCTTACTCATAAGACATTAAAAAACATTAACTTCTGCCTCAGTTTTTAAAAACACCCATTAGAAATTTAATTGAAGAAAATAGTTCTTTAGAAGTTCCCTGTCAGTGCTGAGAGCATTTAGGGAAAGCTATCACTTATTCTGAACTACAGTTGAAAATTTTGGGAAGGGTATATCATCTTTTCTAAAACTTGACAGACTCTTTCCCCCAAATTCAGCATTCGTCATGCACAGAGTTTTCATCGCTGATACTTACCATTTCTTCTCCCATGAATTCTTCGTCTTTACCTTCAACTTGGAAGTTGTGTCTGCTTCTCAAAATGAACAAAATTCAATCTTGCTCAGATGCCAGAGCCACTAAGTGACCATAATCTGCAGTCACAAATTCTTTCTTGCTGCTACAGTATTTCAAGACAACTTGAAATACTCCACTCCACTTTCATGCATTCAGTTCTATTTCTAGTCTATTGGCAATAGCCCCCCTAATAATAATAACTTGCTCAAAACAAAAGAATTATAACGTTAAGTGCCATACAAGTTACCATGTTCATTTATCCATGCCAGAGTAGTCACAAAGTACTTCCAGCCTTTCACAGTTGGGCATCTAATTATAGCAAATCCATGATGGGTATGAGTTAAAAGATTTCCCCAAAGCACAATATACTTGTCTTTTTCCCCCTATCATTTGTGAAAATTTTCACATATACAGAAAAGGTAGTTAGACAATAAACACCCCTAGATTCTCTAGAAAGAGAAATCTTCTGAAACTACAGTTTTAGGTAGTTGGGATGAAGAGCAGCATTTCTGATTAATTTACATTCAGCAGTGAAGGTCTGGTTCTATATTAAAGACAGGAGAAAATTTTAACTTTACCAAAGGATTAGCCACAAAATTTTTATCAGAATAAACTGGGAATTTTCCAGACTCAGAAAAAAGAGAAAATCTTTTCATTTAAAAACAAAACCTAAATTCTTTTGAGAAACTGAATGAAACATAATTCAGTTAAATATAATTTTAAAAAATCTAACCCCTTCCCCAAATAAAAACAAATGAAACAGTCTAGACACTGATGAGAACATCTGTGTCAGGAAAGTAGTATTTGGACAATAACGAACAATTTCCAACTGTGAATGCCATACAATGTGCACTGCTCACCTGCACCCATCCTGCGTGCCTGCCTGTGTTTCAGAAATTCTAATCCATTCCAGCACTGACACAGCGCACTCTGTAGCAGAAAATACACAGGCAATAAAACAGATCCTGTAACAGTGAACAAGGAGCCCAGCCCAAGGAAAACTGGGCAAGGTAATACATTTAATTTTTTATTCTGTCTTTTTGTTTGTTTAAAGTGAAGATCCAATTAAGTGATTACATTTGACAAATCTGATAGCACTGATAACCTGTTTATAGTGCACTCTAGTAATAAAACAATTTGGAAACACTGTTTTGTCTTCATATTTCTGAGGTAGAAGCCATGCAACATTATTCCCTATCAACAGACAAGAATTCTGAGGTACAAACCAGTTTATGTGACTTGTCCACAGCTCTAACATGAATCAAACCTGTAGCTGGGAATTAAGACCCAATCTTATGATTATCATAAATATAGTAATCATGCTTCAAAACAGCACTAAATATAAGTACAATTCTCTAAAAATTATGACATATTGGTTAAAACTTAAAGTTTTGCTAGTAATTGAGACATAAACCAAAATAACAAGAGCTGCTTAGGGCTGCTGAGGTCTGGTGCTGACAGCAACTGTAGGCAATGCTGGTTATCTCACTTCCCAGTTCTCAAGTGCCAGGCCTCCAGGAGCAAGGACGGAAGGCCACCTAGGAATAACAGGGAGCAGGTCTTTGCTGGAGCCTTTCTCCTGCAATGGTCACTCCAGCAGGCTCAGTTTCCACTGGGTTCTGTCCATCTTTGGTGGTATGAGAAGCTCAGCATCTTTAAAAAGGAAGGAAAATTATAATAGATAAACACTGTCTAACTGGTGACAGCTGGGGCAATAACTATGCTAAACAAAGTGATGAGGCTTTGCAGCTACAACATGACCATGACAGAGTTACTGTGCCTGTCACCCTTGTAAATTCTTACTTAAGGCCAGGAGTGCCCGCCCAGAAAGGAGAGACTGCACAGAACTCCAGTCATGCTCACCAAGTTCAAAGTAGAGGAATATTCTTTATTTCAACTGGAAAGGGGTGGCAGTGGTTACATGCAGAATATTATTTCTTAAAATTCATATTATGTATCTAAGATCTGTATATCTTACTATATGTCAAATTTATCTTAATTTTTTTCAAGGGTAAAAAAACGCATTTGCACTACAAGGGAGTGGAAAGAAAACGCTCTATGATAAAATTCTACAAACATGGTTGATAAAGATGCTTCTATTAAACAAAAACCAAAAAAACAGAGTAAAGTGGTGGGAGAGTACTGGAGAAAACCTGTCATTATAACCTGAAATCTTTGGGCAGCCTTTCAGTTAGACTTGTGGAGTCCCTAACTAGGAACTATATAAAGGAAGCAGAGATATGAAAAAGTATGTATTTATAAGGATGTTATTTCCTGGCATTCTTTATTATTAAGTTAAATTTATTAATTTGTTATAAATTATTAATTAAAATAAATTTATTATTCAGCATTGCATCTGTACATATAAGGCATACAGCTATTAAAATGATTTTTTTTTTTTGAGACAGGGTCTCGCTTTGTAGTTCAGGCTGGCCCTGAGCTCACTATGTAGCCCAGGCAAGCCTCGAACTCAGCAATCCTCCTGCCTCTGCCTCCCGAGTGCTAGGATTACAGGCATGAGCTACCATGCCCAGCTAAAATGATTTTTAAAGAATAGTAATATGAGCAAAAATTCTGAAGAAAGTTTTTTCTAAGTCATGATTTTCATATTTACATAAATACAAGCACATGTACACACATCATGCAACTAGAAATTGAAAATTTTAATTTTCTTTGGCATACTTTACATCACATTTTCTGATTGTTACCGGTTTTATAATTATGGATGCAATAAGCTACTCTTTACCTCCATTATCACTACCGTCAAAAAAAAAACAACCTATAAAGATAAAAGCCCACCAGATATTTTGGTTATATGAAAACACACTGAAAAAAAAAACTACATAAATAAATTCACTGTCAACAAGAGCCATAAAATTTCAGAGATTAAAGTTCAAATCAGGGCCAGAGATTTAGCTCAGTGGTTCCAGCGCCTGCCTCGCAAGGGCAAGGGCAAGGTCCTGAGTTCGATCCCGGTAACCACACACAATGCTGGGCGTGGAGACTCACGCCCACCAGCAATCAATACCACATACCACAGTGCCGGGCGTGGTGGCTCAAGCCTGTCATCCCAGCACTTGGGAGCCAGAGACAGGCAGATTGCTGAGTTCGAGGTTTGCCTGGCCTACATAGTGAGCTCAGGACCAGCCTGAACTATAAAATGAGACCCTGTCTCAAAAAAAAAAAATTTAAATCAGTTTCTCTTAAAACAAGTTATGAAAAAATTCTCTTATTTTAAAAATAAGGCACAACTATAATTGTATTTGATTCTAAACTGAGAACAAATACCAACTATTGACTTTCTGGTAAACAAGTACTATTCTGACAAACTGTATGACATTAGGATATGAATCTTCCACATTTCCATGTTTCAATTTCTTGGTATAACCATTTTATAAAAAATACTTTGAGGGCTTTTCAATTTTTCCAAGGGACTCTCAATCCCCTGTCACTTGAAGAACTTATTTTGATGATTCCCACAAATCCAACTCAACTATGATTCAAGCATTTTTCTACTATCACCTTGATACATTTTATGAACATCTAAATGTTTGCAAGACTCACAACCAATCTGCACGATACTGCGAGCACTCCACTCCCTGGGCCGGTGAGTCTGCCTGGCCATGTCACTGGGCAAGGGTGGTGGAGGGGTATTTCAGTAGGACTCCTGAGCAGTACCAATCCCCATGTTTGGGTAATGAGAACCCTTTTTCTTATACAATTTGGAGCCATGAGACACTGCTACTAAACCACTCAGACGAAGGTTCCTCAAATATTTTGGAGTCTTTAAGGCTCAAATGGGAATGGAAGTGTTTTATGACATGAAACCATCTAGAGTACCCTGGGGAAAGGGTGACTGGACCTGTTTTGAAGGTCGCCATCAGCCCAGCAAAAGGAGGGGATTTGACAACAAACTAAACAACTGCCAAATTGCCTCTAGTCCAACATTAATTTTTAGAATCTCAGAAATAGGTGTATAAACAAACTAATACCAAAAGCTGCTGGCCAAACTCTAGGAGGAAGAGAAGTTAAGGCTTTAATAGGTAATGTGAGATGAATTAATTTAGTTGGAATGGAAGCAATTCAAACTGTTAGACTTAATTTTAAATTACATATGTCATCAAAATGTTATTGCAGTGCAGTAAATGAAAAAAAAGTTCAGAACATTGCCTGTCACATGCTAGAAGATGCAAAAAAGAGCCATAAAACTATCAATTATTATAGAAGATATCACTAACTTTTCTAAGCCAAGAGAGGCCGGTCTGTTTACATGATCCAAGAGCACCTAAAGATCCATCTAAAAGTGCCAAATTTATGTTGAAAGTATCTAACCAATTTTTTAAAAAAAGCCTTTACTAATTATGGCTGAAACTTGTAGGAACATGTAATCTAATTGTGAATTATCAACAAAACCATTTTAGGTAATGCTAAGTAGAAATTCAGATAAAATGCTAATTTCATTCTTTGGATTTGCCATCAAATTGCATTCTCAATGATACAGGTAATAAAAGGTCCAGATCACAAGCAAGGATTATGAAAATATCCCCAGGATGTAATGTGTACTTGCTTAAAGCCAAAAATGATGACTCAGAACAATTTTCCCAACGTATATGTGAATACAGACCTTTCAGACTCAAACTGTGCTGTGTATGGTATGGACAAACTCATGCCAGTTTCAGTAAAGAAGTTTAACTATATTTTAATGTTACCTTGGATTTCTCCTGTTAGACCCCCACCATTGGAAGCAATTAAACTTATCTACTAAAATTATAGTCTCAGAATTAAGGAAGAATCATACTCAATACTCAATCTCTCCTTCTACTGCTGACCATGTCAACACTTAAACAGTTCTCTTGCTCAGCACCATGATCATTTGTAGGGAAAAGATACTAACCAAGGACCGGCACTGAAGTCTTCTGCTGTTGGTAAGAAGCCATGATACTATTTGCAGTTGAATTAGGACCTAGAACCTAAGTAGAAAACAGTCTGTGTTAGCAATGATCATCTCACACCTCTGATGACTACACAAACCAAAGCCCAAACATCTAGCTAACAGTAAACACCATGCCATTTTTATTTTATTCTGAGGATCAAACCAAAGGTCACACTACCACTGAGCTATTAGCCACTTCTACCCCATCCCTTTTATTTATTTTGAGATGAGTCTTGCTAATTGCCCAGGCTGGCTTCAATTTGCAATCCTCTTGCCTTGGCCTCCCAAGCAGCTGGGACTGCAGACACCTATCACAGCACGTGGCCCAGACTCTATTGGTATGACACTGACATTCTCTTTTCCTCTTTTCCTCTGTCTAGTGTTTCAACTCAGAATTCTTACCTTCCTTTCTCAGTGTGGATACAAGGTTCTACAATGATATAGGCTCAGCTTTTTCCAATGAACAAGCCAATTGAAGGGGAAAATAAAAGAGACCACAGAACACAGAGAGTATCAATTATATTCAAAGAGTTGTGGAAAATTTATTTTCAAGTTAAATAGAAGTATGTGCATCTTACACATGGAGTGCAAAATCTACATCATGTTAATGGTGAAGCACAGGACCTCGCAGGGTTGCCTGTACCTGCAGCAAACCTCTAGACAGATGTGACCCTCTCGATGTCCTCACTCATCTCTGCAAGCAGTCCCAGGTGGAACATTTCAAATGTCTTGAACATACCCTGTTACCATACTCTACCCATCAAAACAAACCACAAATTTCTTGGTCATTTTACCTAGAAGATTCACCAAGTTGAGGCCTTAAGAGTTTATATTATGTAAAGAGGAAAGGGAGGCTTGGGGAAGGGCACTCTAAATTGTTAGCTTCAAAACCACTACAGCTTTGAAGAGGATGATCATGCAAGTTCAAGCACTTATAGGGTCTTGGTTCTTAGTTGTTTTCTTTCTATGGTTTGCAAAGTGCTTCTGCATCCACTACTTATCTAACCATGAGACACGCAGGGGAAGTCTCCCCATTTCTGAGACTCAGTCAGCTGATGTGAGATATCACAACCTGTGTCTAAGCACCGAACCCAAACCCACCCTCCTACACACTGCTTGTGAGGCTGAAATAACATTCCCGCTATAGCTTGCTCCTGTTATGCTCCACAGCAGAGGACAATGCAAGGCTGAAGGAAATAATGCAAGGCTGAAGGAAACAGGGTTTGTGTTCTCTGACCTCAGCAGCAGCTATTCATTGAACTTTTCATTTATTTCTATACATGTAGAACCAGCCTCATCATGTCTCCCAGAAATATCAGGACCACCCAGCCGGCACCTTCTTCATAGAAGGTCAAGAACCAACTTTCAAGAGGCTCATCTCCAGGTTCTAAGGTGTAAGAAGCACAATACTTCCTGTGTTCCCTCAGCCACAGGGTAGAAGCAGCTTCTTTTTACTCCTCTGTGCCCCACTTTTGCCTCTGCAGGACCCACATGCTGACTCTATGTATTAAGCTCAGTGTAAGAAAGAAACTACCATGGCTCTTCTTCCTTTGATGACTCTCACTTGTCTACCAGCCTTTCTGAATCCAAACCACAGTGCTTCATAGCAAGCTTCAGGGGTGGAAGCACAAGCAGAGATGTAAATAGTAAACCGCTAACAATACACGCAAATCATAGGACATCAAGCTGCTGCTGTCCTCTCTGTGATTTCTAAATTGGGAAGCGATAGGCCAACTCTGATCCCAGCTCTCCCTCCTCCACCCTCCACCCTCATGGAAAACTTTCCCATTGTCTGGTCAGCAGTTCAGACCGCGAAGACTCATCTGAGTTCTGGGCAGCCAAAGAGACACAAAGCTGTGGACTGAATCAGACATCTTCATTCTCAGGTGCTGCTCCAGCTGCAAGCACCCTTGTGGCAGTCCTCAGGCCCCGCCCACACAGCACTTAATGATGGTCTGTCTGAACAGCCGCTCTCGTGGTCTGCACCCAGTGTATTCCCACCCCAGTCCTCAGTCCCCAGCCAGCCAGCCCTCGTGGTGGTACAGCTATCTATATAGGAGTCAACAGCACTCATGTGCAATGACCTTGGTTATACCAGTTATACCCAGGCATCAAGAGGTGCACCAGCATGGAATTCCACTGACTCTGGAGGTACTATCCATTGGAAATCACATGTATGCACGCATGCATATCTGAACCACAGTGCAGCCATCCTAGGCTTCATTTTTCCCTATACTAATCTTCTCTGGATCAGTTACTTTATCTTATACTTAACTCTATTAGCCACTTTACAGGCAAATATAAAATAATGTTATTAATGGCTTAAATGTGGACCTAACACAACTATGGCAAATGATGTTTTAAGAGCAAGACTGTTTTACATTCTGACTTTTAAGGAGTTGTAGCTATAATAATCTGAGAAAATGATGGAAAGATGCACATTATCTTTGAGAAAACTTACGGGCATGGCTGAATTCTGCAGGTAGGTGAGAGTCCAAATTTCTGGAAGTGACTTTTCCATCAGTTGCAAAGTACCCTCAAAGGCCTTCTGTAATTCCTTTCCTTGCTCATCAAACTCAAGGAGAAAGAGAGCCTTTAAAATACGATGCACTTCATCTAGAGAGAATTAATCAGGGAGTGGTTAGTTGTGTCCCCAGACCCATTGCTAGAATTATGCCATAGTTTCCTTCTACCAAAAGCTTTCTAATATCACATTATAGTTGCTTTCCCTCACTTTCTTCTTTTTTTTCCAAATGCTGGAATAATTCAACACATCTACTCTAAGAGGAAAAATAATACAGGGGGAATAATCAGAAAGCAGTGTGGTCTAATCCTTTATTCTAGCTGAAGTGCTGTTTTGCACAGTTCAGTAAGGTGGATATCAAGTGGAGGCTGATATCTAGGTTACCAGCTGAGAAGGGCTGTTACAGCACTGTGCAGTGAAATGACCCTTCTTGGTGAAAATTTTGTTTATTCATCAAACTGGAAAAACCATCTGTTTAACTCTGTCCATCTGTGGTCCCCATTAGTATTTTCCATGGTTGGTCATTAGTACTAGAAACACACCTTTCAATTTTTCAGTGCTTTGTACCACTTCACTTAATGCCTCCAAAAGGGCCAGGTCCTCCAGTGGACTCCCTTCTTTGAGGCTATGTTTCTTCCGTTCTGCTTTGCGGCGATTCTTAGAAGATCTCCTGTCAGAAATTATAGAGGTGTTTAAAAAGGTGCTTTCCCTGTGTTGAACAAACAAAAATGAACATACCCATTAACCACCAACATTCTGGGAAATCAGTCTACAAAAAGTATTTGTATGGGAGGAGCTGGGGATTTAGCTCAAGTGGTACCACACCAAGCTTAGACGCACAAGGGCCTAAGTTTGATCCCCAGTACCACAAAAAAAAAAGTATTTGCATGGGGGAATGGGAGGAATGAGGTGTAAAAGCTGTTTTTTAATTGGTACATTTTATTGGTATATTATATATATCCATTTAAAGCTATTTTTAACAGAGGAAGGGAGAGTTTTGTAAGTAAGAAACAATAAGGAAAATCTAAAGTGTTATGTTGTTCCCTTAATGTTTTAATTAAAATGCAGAATCAAGTCAGGTTCTATCTAGTAATATCCTGGGACAATGAACAGAATAATAACCTTTTTTTTTTTTTTGGCACAAAATTAAACTCAGAACCTTGTCCTTGCCAGGCAGGTTCGATACCACTGAACTCTATCTCCAACCCTCAAATTTGAATTTTATGATAAACAATGTACAAGTCAAGGAAACAAAATAAAACTTAAGTGAGACCCTGTCTCAAAAGAAAATATGAAGCTTTACAGACCTTTATAAAGCTTCACAGACCTCCATTATAAAGTCCTATAGCTCAGTTCAGTTTAAATATCTGATCTTACATTGTTTGATGTCTCCAAAGCTCTTATAATCCCAAATCTCCTTATAAGTTTTGGTAACATTTACTATACTTGCATTTACAATATACAAATGTTTAATAAATACTTCTGAAGAACTGCTACACTAGGTAAAACTGTGATGACTTTTTTTTTTTTTTCTGAGACAGGGTCTCGCTTTGTAGTTCAGGGTAGGCCTGAGCTCACTATGTAGCCCAGGCGAGCCTCTAACTCAGCAATCCTCCTGCCTCTGCTTCCTGTGTGCTGGGATCAGAGACATAAGCCACCATGCTTGGCACTGTGGTATGTGGTACCGATTGCTGGTGGGCATAGGTTACCATGCTCAGTATTGTTGTATGTGGTTACTGGGGATCAAACCAGGGACCTTGCACTTGCTAGGCAGGTGTTGGAAACACTGAGCTAAATCTCTAGCCCTGTGATGACTAATTTTATATTTATATTGATTTTGTATCTCTTCCTATCTTGATTTCAAATTGAGTAAGCCTGAAGTCTTTTTTCTTCAAAACTTCTTATATTTTCAAAGTCTATGCATTATAATCACTAGTATTTGTACAATCAGGAAAAGCAGATGTTATATAAATTGAGTGCCCAATAGAAATGCCTCACGGCAGCATCAAATCTAACACTCCCATTATGTTGTCCTAGTAGAAACAACCTGATTGTGCATCTACGTTCCCCATTTGCCCAGCATGCGACACTGTGGTGAACAGATACCACACGTACGCTGATATCCTGGAGTTACTGTGGGAATATCTGCCGCTCACATCACTGCCGCTCACAACACTGCTGGTCTCGGAGAAGAGGTCTGACTCCTGACCATGGTGCACTTCATCGTCTAGAAAAGAAGAGGCTCATGAAAACCATTTTCTGCTTCAGTGAGGTAAGTGGGCTACAGTCAACCAGGGCATAATGATGAAAATTAGTATAAAGTTGATCTCAAGATGAATAAAACAATATTAAATAGTACTATTACTTCAAATTAACAGTTTACCAATTCTCTACCCCTTCCTTCTACCCCCCTCTATCAGAAGTGAGGAAACTCATTTTGGAAAACACAGAAGTAGTCCTTGCTGTGGCTGGACAACAGTAGGTGGAACTGGCAGAGCTCTCCTAATTTGTGGTCCTGACTAAGCCCTTCTGTAACACACACAGATACCGTCCTCAAAGGGGCTTTAGGGTTTATCGTGGTACCATAATCAGATCACAGGAGGAATAGTGCTATGGTTTAAATATAGTTCGTCCCCACTTAACAGCTCAGGTTGAGGCTAAAATCCTCAAGAACACAGTGCTGTCGAGTTAAGGGGACCATTCAGTGCTGATGAGGTCAAGAGGATTCATCTTCACGGGGAGTAAGTTCTCCTTGTAGAACCAGATGGTTTTGAACAGCCTGGGTTTTTCCAGAGTGAACTGGCTCCTCTCTTACTCTCTGGCCTGTTCCTACTGCTTTTCTGTTGCTAGACCCTCACAAAAAGCTGAGAACACTGAGTCAAAATAAACCTCTTTTCTTCCAAAGTTCCTAGGCTCAGGTATTCTCTTACAGCAACAGGAAACAGAAACAAAGCAGCTAAGACCACTGACAGTATGCCATGACACAAGTACCACTGGTCCTTACATAGGCACTCACCTGGAGGCAGCTGCTGAGCTTGTGCCTTGAGCTCTCGAACCACTAGCAAGCGTTTTTTATGGCGACTGAATGTGGTAGCCTGAGCATCCAAAAATGCCATGTAATTTTTCTGGGCTAGGATACAGAATTAAAAATAATTTGAATGTGATGCTAAGCAAAGAGAAAAAAACAAAGGGAGGAGGCAGTGAGGACAGATTAAAATTCAACCAACAAAGGGAAAGACTTGCTCTTTATTATAAACTGAAGAATGAAATTTCCAGCTCTGAGTTCAGCAACATAACCCCAGAATGCTCTCTCCTGGTGGGGTGGGGTGGCACACACAGTAAGCCCAGCCCTTGGGAGGCTGAAGCAGAAGAATCAAGAGCTCAAAGCCAGCCTGGACTACATACTGACACTCTGTCTCAAAACAAACACAAACAGCTTTAGCATACTCTCTGCCCTTAAACTAATGAAATTATCTGAATGAAGGTCCGGCAAACCCAAACATTAGTATATCAAATGGTTACACAGGAAGCTGTTAATGAAATCAAGAAGTTACTGAAGTGTTTCTTCCATCGAAACTCCCATGGGTATAGAATAAATGCATGAAATGATTTCTGAAAATTATTGTCCAATGGGGAAAAACAGCACTGCAATACATGGAAAAAGACAGCCAAAATGGCACTAAAGACATATTTTATTAATAAGTATTAGAATTATCAGCACTTTTCATCTTTTTTCTCTCTTCTCTTCTCTTTTTCTTTCTTTTCTTTTAAACAGGGGTCTTGCTTTGTAGTTCAGGCTGGCCCTGCACTCACTATGTAGCCAAGGCAAACCTCAAACTCAGCAATCTTCCTGCCTCTGGCTCCCAAATCCTGGGATTATAGGCGTGAGCCACCATACCCAGCTATCAGCATTTTTCTAGGTTCTCATTAATAGTGAATATGTTAAGAGCTGGCTACATGAATTATTAACAGGCTCAGGAGAGATGCTTTCCTTATCTAGTTAGGGATAACTAAAGTAAATGATATGGCAGTATGTAAATAAGTTTTAATTAGGATGGGGGAACAGAAGCAGGCAAGAGAGGGATGTGAATAAATCTAAAAGCCAAAAAAGCCAGACATTCCTTTAAAAGGCACAGCTTAAAGGTTGTTTCAATTTTGAAAATTTCAACCCTACAGTGCACACATACATACTCAAATGTTACTTCTGTGGAAACGTTTGAATTTAACCTGTAGGCATGATCCTTCATTCCTACACTTTTCTTTTTTTTTTTTCTTTCTTTAATTACCACTGTGGATTGAACCCAGTGCCCTGCACATATTAGCCAAGTGCTTGGCCAAGGAGTAACACTCCCAGCCTGCCAGCCTGTCAATTGATCTGTCAGTCTAATCTATTTGTTTATTTTGAGACTGGGTCTTCTAGGCTGCCCAGACTGACCTTGAATCTGTGATCTTCCTGAATTAGATCTCCAAATAGCAGGAATTAAAGAAACTTGTCGCCTCACCTGGTTTAGGACTTATATCTTTAAAATAATAAGGATATTATCTTACATAACCATGTTATTAAATATAAGAAATTTTTTACTGATCAACAATATTTTTTCTAATATA
Source organism: Thryonomys swinderianus (assembly GCA_004025085.1). NCBI lineage: Eukaryota > Metazoa > Chordata > Mammalia > Rodentia > Thryonomyidae > Thryonomys > Thryonomys swinderianus. The sequence continues at coordinate 1,368 of PVIC010012249.1, read as the reverse complement.
GTTCATATCCAAGTTTACAAACTATTCTTAAATACAAGGATTCATTCCTCCTCCCCAAACTCTGACCCACTTGAGTGCCATCAGCCTACAGGTGCAGAAGCCAGGCAACAATTTGGAGCCAGTCTGTTCAGACACAGCACACTGTAAGACATCTAGGGAGATGGGCCCACCATAAAACCAAGCCTATGCACATGCCTACATTGCAAGCACAAGGTCATGAGTTTAATCCTTAGTATTGGTAAATATACTTTTTTTTTTTTTTTTGAGACAGGGTCTCGCTTTGTACTCAGCAATCCTCCTGCCTCTGCCTCCTGAGTGCTGGGACAACAGGCGTGAGCCACCACGCCCAGCAATCCTTAGTATTGGAAAGAACAAAAAAACTCATTGTTCACTGTAGCTACGAACTGCTCATTTGCCAGGGATTTAGCTCAGGGGCAGTGCTGCCTGCTTTGCAAGCACAAGGTTGTGAGTTCAACCCCCAGTACCATGAGAAAAAAAGCCTAAAACTCTATGTTGAAGATTTTAGGGCTACGGGTTTATCTCAGTGGCACTGTGCCTCCCTCATAAGCAGCAAGGTCCTGAATTTGATCCTCAGTACTGGAAAAAAAAAGCATATGCATTATAAAAATCTCAATCATACTTTAATCACAGGTTTCTAGCATTTATCTCTTTTGTATATAACCACCTAGAAGTTTAGTGTATCTAAAAATTGAGACTGAGTCTACACAGCATATTACTACAGAACTGAATAAGTCCTCTCCCATACCTCTGTTCTCGCATTCTCTGTACTTCCAAATGAGGAATGCTATCCAAAGTGTAACCCTTACCTTCTAAAATGGAAGGTTTTATATTGGTTTCTATAATATCCAGTCTGTTATATTTGTATACCTAAAAGGAAAAAATAGTGTCAGGCAGGAAAACTAGATCCTGGGTAGTGAAGTTACTTGGAAATAAATAGATCACATTCATAAGTGAATAGGATACTTTTCTGAGGAGCAGGCCTTATAGAATTTCAACTCATTTCAGTAAAAAACAGTATTATTTCACAAATGAAGAATTCATACATTATCAAGGATAAAATGATTTTGAAAACATTACTTATCCTTAGACCAGAATCCTGAACTACTTCTTAGTTTCAGTCATTCAGAATACAAAGATTTAGCACCCATCACAGGAGGATTTAAAGAATTCTCCTACCAGTCTCAGAGCTTCTTCCCAGGCAGCTCCTTCTAACAGCAAGAGCACAGCTTCTTCATAATCCTAACAAGAGAATAGCAAGTGCAGCAAACGATGTGAGATGTTATCATAATCTACTACAAAACTGAACCCAGAGCAGCCTCTACCTGCTGGGCCTGCCCAAACCTCTAT